>VZRL01001768.1:2378086-2491531 GCA_013397895.1 Origma solitaria
CCGGCCGGCTCGGCCGGCTCGGTGCTGCCCTGTGCAGGGAGCTGGTGCTGAGCCCCTAGCACCGGACAGCTCCAGGCGTGACAGGCAGTGCCTGACCCTCCATCGTGTCCCATCTCCTGTTCTGTGCTGCAGGATCCCATCCTGACCCGCCGCATCCAGCACCTGCCACCCCAGTCCCCATTAGCCAGCAAGCTTCGCGCTGGTAGCTCAGGGCTTGCCCTGATGCACCATCGGTTTCCGTAGAGCCTTTGTAGTTCCATCCTAGGTTGGTTTGCTGCTGCATGAATCGCTTTTGGTGCTTTTGTAGAAAAGTCCAGAGTTTCAACATTGTGGATATTCACTTTCACGAGTGTGTAATTTGACTCAGAAACTAAAACACTGTAGTATTTACTCTTGTGCAAGAAGGTGCATGGAAAACAGCTTGGGCGCTCATAAGCCATTTTTTAACTCCCCTGTGGTCAGTCTGTCCCTGGGCCAGGTTGATCCAGCAAAGGTGCAGCTTTAGTTAATCAGGTGGGCAATGTTTGAAGATCTGTTTGAATTGCGAGCATCTGCTTGTGAGCGTTTACCAAGCGGTCGGTGTTGCCTCCGGTATCACATGTGAGGAGGTGTGAAGGAACCACGCTGGAATTCACAGCTGGTAATTCCACAGCTGAGCTCTCTTGGTCTCCCATGAGCCTGGGAGGAGCTATTTGGAAAGGACCTATTGGATAAAGTTGTGTAAAAGAGTGCAATTACAGGGGTGTGATCAGTGCCATTTTTGTCATGCATTCTGACCATAAATGTGCTCCATCATCTTGGCTGTATAGCAGAAGCTTTTCTTAAGAGAGTTTCATCTGGATATTTTTTGATTATTTACGACCTGCCTTGGCACTTTTTAGGTTTTTCCTGTACGCTTAGCTGTGGAAATTCATTACTACCAGCTGCACAAGTTAGATTCTGCCTTGGAAGGTTTCAGTGGGTGTAAAATGATAATCTTGTAGCTGTATGTTTTGATACCAAAAAGGAACAAAAAAGTAAGGCTCAAAATCTGGTTCTCTTGCTCTCCGCCTGTTTCCCTACAATTCTGTTGCCTCGAGAGGAGTTGTCTGTGCCAAAAGTTCATTTGTTAGAATGACAGTAATCAGTTGTAAAAAAGACAAGTTATTCTTTAGAGAAAACTGAGCCTCTTAAAATTGTTTAGGGCGGGGCTTCAGTTCTGCTGTCTGAAAGTCTTCTCCTCCAGTGAGCTGGGTATCCTTTAAAGTCTAAGGAAATTTTACAGGATGAGAGGAATTAGTTCAAGGGAAAGTTACTGTAACTTGAGGACTGGGTGTCCCAGATCCACCTGAGCTGTTGAAATAGAAGATGTACTTGGCAGACCCAGTCCTGTAAAGCACTGCTCTTGGTCGATGTTCAACCCTAAACACAGGAGTACTAGTGTGTTGTTCTGAGGCTAACACATGCTTTTGGGATTGTACGGCTGGTGAGAAAGTTGTTCTATATAGGCAAAAAGTTAGCCAGTGGACAAAAAAACCTCTTCTGTTTTACATCTAAAACTATGCAAAAATATGGTAGCACACATAGTTAAATTGGTAGTTAAATTGTGTTAACTGACAAGTTTGAGGTGCCTAGAGTAAAAAACTCAAGCAATGGAAAGGTAATGACATAAATGAAGTTACTCTAACAGTAAAATAAAATATATTGTTACCATAGGTACATGAATTTGCTTACTCACTATATACCTTATATTTGAATAGTGTCTCCTCCATTCTTATTGATAACAAAACAAGACTATTTTAGATACTACCAACTTTCCTCAAGTAATTTTAGGATGCTCTGTTAAATAGAGTCTCTTAATTTTCCTCTTTATTGCTTTCAGATGTAGATAACAGTATTATTTTGGAAATAAATGCAGTTGCTGGGAGAACCTGCTGGATCTGAATATTTGGGGTAATGAGTACACAGTCTTGTCTTATCTTTATTTCATACAGGGTTGTGTATGGCTTCAGATGACGGTAATGTTTTGGCGTGTAGTCAGATTTCTGAAAAACACAAATTGATTTGGAGAGGTTTCAAAAAGCATTCATTCAGTAGCCGTTTCCTTGGTTTATTTTTCAAGGATGTGTTTTTCTCATCTTGAGAAACTTGCCTGACAGCAGGAAAATGAACTGTCTGAGAAATGCTACCATAGGTAGAGGGGGAAGGCAGGTAGCAGTGTCTGTGGCTGGCTGCTGTCACATTTCAACTGCTGCTTTTCCTTTTCCTAACCAAGGTCAGTAGATTGAACCTGAGGCAGGTGTTTTGTAGCTGCCCGCTCAATTCTCAGTGGCAGCTCTGAAGCTCTCTGAGACTTGGGCAAATTTGCTTGGCTGTTTGGCAGAGCAGCAACAAGGACACTGAAGCCGTCTGTGTGCAAGATATGCTTATCTTTCAGCCATGCTGAATTTTCCAAGTCCTGTGTGTTAGACTCAGATACCTGATACTGATCATTCTTCGGCTTGCTCCATTATCAAGTTTAAGGTGAGCATCATGAAGAAACAAGATCTCTGTATCGATGATATTTAGGACTAAGAAGTGTTGTTTGAGTTTTAATCCTCAAATAATTTTCTGAAATGGCTTGGTTTAATAAAGCAGATCCACTATATTACTATTGCCTAACTGTGCTTTTAGTGATATTTCCAGTGATGCACACATCTATTCAACTGGCCCTTATAATCCCTATGGGTAGGATTTAAAATCATGCCAAAAAAAAGCAATTTAGCAAAACCTTGTGTTATTAGTGGTTGGTTGTAGAACTTGAGGAATGGTAGCAAACTTGACTAACATCTGAATCATAACAGTAGTTGATTACCTGCCTGGAAGATTGCCTTGTTTGTCTTTGGTTTTATTGGCACTGCTGGTACCTTGCCCTTAAAGACAGAGTCATCTTCCGCAATAGTCGCTTTTTTGTTCAGTTGAAAACAGGAGTCTAGTGATCAAAGTGTCTGGAGTTATAAACAGTTAAAATTACGCTTCAGCACTGCCACTGTCATAGCCACATTTCTGGTCACTTTGCTAAATTACAGTGGTTAGCAGCTGCTGTTAACCACACATATACTGAAGGTGTTTATATTGCCTGGATTTTTTTCTTCATTTTCGAAAGGTCTAACCTTGCTCTGTGTTTGTTGCCTGGGTTTGATGAAGTGTGATGATTTCCAGTCTCTAGTCCCAAGCACTGTGGCTCTGTATGCCTTTTTTCTTTTTTAAATTATGATTTATTTGATCTCTTAAAACTTTATGTAGAATGTCAGAACCTTTGAATAAGGCAATATCATGTATTTTCTAAGGAAAAGACTAGCCTGCCAATCTGACAGCAATATATCAGAGCAGTACCTTTTAAGTGTGTATTGACAAGCTCTTAATGTGGTCTGACAAATTTATTCTTCTTTGTGGCAGATGGGTAATTTTTATGGCCGGAGGAATTTCTTAGGACACCTTATTGGCTGCTGTATTCCCCTCTGTAGTCATCTGCTTTATAGATTTATTTTTTCCCCATGTACCTGTCCGTATATCTTCATACGCAGCAGCCATCATTCCCAAGCAGAACTCATCCTGTTCGAATGTATTAGAGTTTAAATGTTTTTCCCACTTCAGTGTCTTGTGTTGAACGGTATGTTTTTTCCGGAACCTTGTGAAGGCATATCTTTTGGTGTGAACTTGGTGTTGGTCTGTATCAGGCAGTGGTGTGTTTAGTTTTCCTGCCCTATTTTTCCAAGGAAGCTGTAAGACTGCAAGATGCAAATTTGGGGATTAATTAAATTTGTTTGTCCACACTTTCAGAGATTTGAGTAAAATCAAGGCGTGTGGGAACACAGATGCAGATTTCTTACAGTATTTGTACCTAACACTTACTTTTGTATACTTACACGGGTGATTTTTATTTGTTTATTTTTTAAACAACTGTTTGGTAATTGAGCCTTGTAGGTTTCAGCAAATGCAGCTGATATGTGACCAAAAGCTTGGTTTGCACATGTAAGCTTTAGGCCTGATAATAAGTTTATATTTTCTGAGTCAAGATTTGGAGTAGTTGTAAAGTAATCAGTGTAATGCCATCCCATACATTCACCTTTACAGAAGGAGGTATTAAAAATGCTTCCTGGGCACCATTTGGAAGTGTTTGCACGTGGCTGGTGCTGCTGGTGCCATACTGCATCCTGTTGAAATAGCAATCACCTGGATTTAGCAAAAGGGATCTTGTAGTAGGCGTAAAAGTTAGAGGCAGACGAGGCAAAGGGCTAGCGGGAGGGAGTTCCCCTCCTATCTCCCCTTTATTAAGAGTAAGGGGTTTAGGGTCGAGGTGTTCGGGAGGGGGAGAGGGAGGAGAGGAACAGCCATTACAGAACTTCTTTCGCTGGCTTATAAAGGGGGTAGGTTAGCCAATAAGGAAAGAGGGAAAGGGTGGGGATAAGCATACAGAACCAATAACTGCAAACAAGGGTGGAGTACAGTTCAAAGTAACCAATAATATATATAACAGAACAGAGCTTGCTGGAAGAGAGAGCAGAGTCAGAGCCCTGGGCAGGCCTCCTGCAATCCCAGGGCGAAGTCCATGACAGCCCTAGCAAGGAGTTCGCCCAGGGGGGCAGAGGCAGCTTGGGGGCGACCCGCCACAGGATCTTTGAACCTAAAATGGTGAACAAGGAAAATACTGATCCCTTTTGGCTTTTGTGTATACTCTTGACGGCACTTCACATGTCTTGTGCACACTGTACATGTAGGAGGCCATTGTTGTTAGAGGGAGAGTTTGCACAACATTCTTGGCCTTATCCTTCCTATTCCATGTACACTGGGAGGACGAATGTGGTGGCAGCAATTCCATTTAAGCTTCTGGTGCTGACAGGGGAAATTCTGTCTCTAATGATATATCCAAAAAGCCAGGTGTTCGTTTACTTCTACCAACAAAAAATGACTTAATTAGGATAGCTCGTTTCATCTGGAGCAGATGACTTCTTGCACTGTAAGCTCTTTCTCTTGCCTTTACCAGTAAGGACATGTCTGGTCCATGGTATGGAAGCATGAACAGTGGAATGACACTTGCTTCTTTTGACAGCTCTACTTATTTTTTTATTAAATAAGTAGGTTTGAAATGCAGAAGTGGCATTACTTATTGATTTGTCATGGAAGGGCTATCAATCTACTTGAAGCCCATCCTGGTTTGCAATATAAATGCTGAAGTATATGTATGTAACATTTTAAAAGTTTGGGTTTTTTCTGCTTTAATTTGTGTTTTTTAATATGCAGCTTTAGGAAAGGCGTTGATTGATTTTTTTAATAAAAAGGGTAGGAAGAGTCACCACCTCACTCTGTGTAAATGAAGATGTTTTTTCTGTTGTTCACTGTGAATTATAGTCATTTACCCTTACGGCCTTGTTTTAGTAATGAGTGCTTTTTAGTCATATTAAGTACCTAATATATAAAACATCTAATTTAGATAATACTTACATTTTGTTAGCAAATTCAGCTTCAGGAGACAGGTTCACAACTAAAAATCAAAAGACTAAGTTATAATTAAAGGAGCTTCTGCATACAAAGTTACCTACTTATTTTAATACTGATAAAGGACATTGACGTGTTTACAGGGCAGTTTCTTCTGGCCAGCTGAGCTGTGGAATGAGTAGCTGGTGAATGTGTGGTCATTGTTGGGAAGGAACATCCTTTGTTCACTCACTTGGCTATTTTGGTGTTTTACACTTTTACTATAAGAAAGAGCAGGGAATATGTTTTAGGTGAGTTAAGAGCTATAGCCCAGACTATTCTATTATTTTCTCCTTAAGGTCTAATGATTCAGAGTTCTCCGTTTACAGAGCATGTATACTGAGCTGTCGAGGTTGGTGCAAACCTGTATTTACATTTTTTAGTCATTTGTAAAGTATTGAATGGCAAGAATGGTTTTCCCTGAAAGGTGAGCAAACACGAGCAGTTTTCAAGGATGAAGAAACTTGATTTGTATCTATTGATACAGTTTTTATTCCTTTTCTTCCATCTGGATGGTAGAAGTCTCTTTTGTTGTTTTAATAGGGAATAGCTTGGCAGTGGAGCAGTGATCAAGAAGCATAGCCTTTGTGTTCCTGTGTAGGAAATACGTTGTTTCACCAGCGTGGTTTCTTGTTTGTTCATCTACCTGTTGGTTTTTGGGTTTTTTCCTGCTTCTTGAGATGGGAGGTGGGTAGGAATGTTGGGTACTTAAGGAGAAGTGGGGACAAAGTGAAGGGATGGGTGGGAGACCCTGCTTTTCCTCATACAGGGATCATCTACTCTGGAGGTGCCCATATATTGCATTAACCATACTTTCTAGGATTGATCTGTAACTGGAACCGGTGTGGGTTTAAAATGGTCACTGCAAACCAGTATATTCACCTTGTAATTTTTGAACTCAATCAATAAGATTGTTTAACTCTACATTGATCAAAAATTGATTGTTTTGGGAGCCACCATCTTTTTCAGACACTTCCTAATTGCTTCAATTCTAGAATGATACCCAGTGCATAGGGTATTAATAGGCTGTTAATGAAGTTTATGACCTATGTTATTTAAGAAGTCTGTGTAGACAAACAGAAGAGTTTTCAATTCAATCAAAATGAAGAGCTAATTTGGAAAGAGGTATAGCTATATTAACTTTTTTCTTTTTTTTTTTTTCTTGTATAGCTATTGGCGAATATGAAGAGCTTAGAGCAGAAAATAAGAAAACGAAAGAAGAGGTTGGTATATATCAATTATACGTTTAAAACTGAAATGTTAAATACCAGAATACCTTGTTGACTATGGCAGGTTGTTGACTGCTTTTTTGAGTTCACTGTTACTTACTATTACTTGTACCTATGTTTTAAGGAGCAGTGAATGTACCTCCCACAACTATTCTAGCTGTCCCACTGGAGAAAAGTTCCTGTAAATATATTTTAAGTGTTTGCGGCTTTACCAAGTTTGCCTGTGATTCCAATGTGAGCATAGACCTACTCACGTGTTTAGATAAAATTGTTTCTCTTTGCTCTAAATTTTGTTTTATTACAACTTCATTTGCACAGGGGAGTTACTTACTGAAAATAAAAAGCAGAGCAACGTCCTTTAGCCAGCCCTTCTGAACATTCAGAATGTAGTTAATATGATTTCTGAAGGTAGTGAGGAATGCAGTGGGATTAAGTGCTGCACTATATTGTAACCAAAATTCTCCTTTCTCCTGTATTAGTGAGCGCAAGATGTAAGAAGCCTGTTAGGTTTTCAAACCCCTCTAATCTGTCAAGACATGTAGGTTTAATTCAGCTTTTTCAGGTATCATTTTGGGGAAGTCATTTTTAGTTTCAAATGTTGCAGTTCGAGGCTGTATTGAGAAGACCTTGTCCTTAACTATTTTCTCATTATTAAAGAAAATCTGAGAGTTATGTCCACTTATGATTCAGCAACAATTGTGTATTTCCACTGAGATCAACATACTGTGCTTCACTCCCTCCTATCCACCATTCTCCTTGTCTTTTTCACTTTGCTTGTTGCTGCATTCCTATTCTGCTGTCCTTCACCAGAGACTTGAATATTCCAGAAAATCTGTCCTCTGTCGTTGCTGTTTGGAAGAAATACTTAGAAGGAAAGGAGAATGAAACTGAGTTAGACCAAGATTCCATCCAGCCCAGAATCCTGTTTCTGACAGCAGAGAGGGAGGAATGTAGGAGCATGTTTAACACCTGGGAAGGTTTCTTTCGCAGTCTCCAAACCATTTGCAGCCTGGAAGCTTCCTCATCTGGAAGTGATTTCAGCATCCTGCCCTCCATTGCTCTCTTCCTTTAGTTTGTCCCATGCTGGCTGTTGGCTTCTCTCACATGTGGGGAGTGCCGTGCCAGGACATGTGTACACCACATGAAAAACAGGGTCCCCAGCTTTGCCCTGAACCCAGGTCATATCAGCTTTGGTGTTTCTGCAGCAAAGCTTTGTTTTGCTTGGGGAGGGAGGAATGGGGAGACTGTCCCTGAGGTACATTTTTATTTATTTTTTTTTCTTCAAAGGAAATTTCAATAAAAAATTTTGTTTCTGAAATTGAGATGGAATGAGATGTTCTGAGGTTGTTTCTTTCATTCTGCTCTTCATTCTTCCTTTCTCTTCTCTGTCACAAGACTTCTTTCCTACAGTTGCATATTTCTAGCCACTACTGTGTGTTTCAACTGAAGGCTGCTATGAAGTTTTTCAGAATACTTGCATAATACCTGAAAATCCTTCAAGCCTGAGCACATGGAGATTACATTCCCAGCTGAGCAACTCAGTTAAACACGTGCTCAGGGCAGGATTTTCAGTTGTTACGCAAGTATTCTCCATCCAGAAGCTCCATCCTGCAAACTGGTGTGCTTGTTTAAGTAGTCATGGTTAATTGTTTAAGTGCTTGGACTCAAGTGGTTAAATGTCAGGCCCTAAGAGCATTTCTTCCACAAAAAAAAAGAATTTACTGATACAAAGTTCATGGTTATATTTGCTTCCAGTGCCAGTGCTGGCAGAAACTGTTCCTTGTGTTATGGCAGGGCAGAGTAATCCTAAAGATCATTAGCATCTCTTGCTTTGTATCTTAGTTTGTGCTTTGCAGGATCAAACCTGCTGTTGGAAAAATGTAGCACGGACTATCCCTGCCTGTAGGTCTGGGAAGTTGCAGGTGACTTCTGTTCCAGTTTCTGCCACTGTCTGTCACTGTGAATGTAAGTAAATGGCTCCCTCTGTATCAATTGTGGTCACATAATTGCATCAACAGGAGGATGAGGCCAGGTGACTTGCAGACTCTTTGTGGGAAGTACCACAGAGGAATTAAATAGCAGTCTGTGTCTGTGTGCGCTTTTGACATACTTGGAATACTTTTCTAAGTCACTGCTATACTTGTAGGGCTCTGAAAGATGAGCTGTGACTGCAGAAATTATCCTGGTTTCCATCAGACACAGGGAACTTGGTGAATAATGGGCAGCTAACTTAAAATTTTAATTTTTGAAAATTTATGCTCTTCGTTCCATATTTTTTCTTAAGATTAGAAAGTAGATTGACTTTTACGTGGGTTACTTTGTTCAAAGCACTGCTACTTTAAAAGGATGCTAATAACCATGAAAATTCAGAAGCAAAATATAAGATCTTTGATCCACACTGTCTCTTCCTCATTGCCTTGCAAAACTGCCAATTTGGAGACCACTGGTGGAGTGTCTGACAACATTTCCACAGACTTTTTTGTTTAGTGCTTTTAAATACTTTCAGAAACAATGGAGCCAAAATGATATTGGCATATTACGTCTCTTGGGTCACCTTTTTATTGATGTAGCCTGCATCATAGCATTCATACCAGCCCCCCAAAAATGGATAACTAACGTTCAGCTGCACACAAATGTGGGTAACTTAATATGCAGTTCTGACGTATTCAGAGTCAGATCATGAATAAATATTTGACTACTTGCTAATCAGACAGAAATGACTCTGAATGCTGGTTTTGACAGTGTTTTGTCATGCTGCCAGTAAGGAAAAAAAAATGGCAAGACAGCTATCCAAAACAGTAGGTGTAATACTGTGTCTCTGCTATATCACTCGTGGTGTTTGCTCTGTAGAAGCACACATATAGAGTGGATTATATGTTTTGTCACCAAGTGGGAATGGGGAAGGGGTGCTGCCTCGATGACATGCTCATTGTTTCTCTAAGTGGAGTATTGCAGATGTCATTGCATACTTTTGAGCACTGGACCAAACTCACAATTTTAGAACAAGCATTGAATCTGCATACATTTCACAATCTGTGTAAACAGGAAGGAATTGTGGCTTGTGTTGCTCTGCTTAGCAGTGATTTAATTGACTATATGACTACTACATGAAACTTCTTGCATCTTAATATCTGGACTGAACAATCTTGCTGTTGTTTTTGCCCTTTGAAGACCTTTTACTGAAGTCTGTAGGAGCTTATGTGCAAAATAGTTGGCAAAAAAGAAGCTTGTTAGTAGAGAATGGACAAGAAACTAGAAATTAAAGTATTGCCTTGCATATTGGGTACCTAGAAGGCAAAAATTTGAAAGGAGTGGGATCCACAAATCTTTTGAACTTGCACCTGCGAAGATGAAGAATATATGGAGTTATTCACAAAATGAATTTTAGCAACTGGACTATTAATTAATTTCTAAACATACAGATGCAATGTCTTTTTACTGCTAAGAGATTACCAGTGACTCCTATAGCCAGTTCAGGGCTGCGATATTTCTGTTTATATTGTTGGGGCTTTTTTAAGTGGGATAATGGTGGTATAAATATCAGATTATTAATAGTAGATATACTAAATTAAATAGAATAAATCCTTATTTTCTTTTGCAGAGAAGCTGAAACTCTTAACTAAATTAAGTTAAAAAGGTAAAATTGACTGGCAGTCCTGGAGTTACAAACCTTTATATTTTTATTCAAGGATACTCTCGAGTATGGAGCTATCCCTTAACACTAGCAAGTCGAAACTTAATGAATACATGGAAACTGTTACTCCTCAACAGTTCCATGTGCTTGAATGTGGAAAGTGAACAGTAGATTTTATAGTAATGTTGCGCTACTTGCCTTTTAATATTTAGGAATGATGATACTTTTGTCCATTAATGATTTTCTTGTATATGATTCAAATTGCTTTTTTGGAAGGTGAGATGCTTATGAACTTTTAAGACTTCTGTGAAGCATTTTATGAGCAGCTCATATTTCTAAATTTTGATTTTTAAACCTTTCAGTTTTAAAGGTAAGATCAATTTATTTTAAAGGGTGACAATATTTTTTATTATGAAACATAGTTTATAGGCCTTTTATTTTTGTGTGAATTTCCAATTTGAAACAGTTTAAATAGTTACAGAAAATCTGAAATTTTTCTGGTTTTTAGAAGATAAACTAGGGTATTTTTTTGGGAGGACCCGTAACAGCTCTGCTTGCACGGCTCTGATTGCAAGACAGAAGGCAAAGTGCTTTCCATTGATCATTTCAGCAAGGGCAGCAATCTCCCGCTCTCCTTTTCTTCCTCCTCTTTCATTCTGAAGAACAGTAGCAGCAAAAGGAAAGTATTGAGAAAGCTGCAACTGGGAGCAGGAATTGCTCTGTAGAGACCCAAGCCTGGAGACCCTGATTGTGCAGAGAAATGTCACAGTTATGAGGAGAATAGTCAGCTTGCCGTGGTCCAAATGGAGCTCTCTCTGCAAATAGCACTCGAGGTGAAGTGGAATAGGTCATTTAACTTCCCCTTTCACTGCACAGGGAAAGCTGCTATGCCTTACAGCATGCTGCCTGGAGGATTTTAAAAGGAGTTTTTCCTGTCTTTGGGATAAGGGAGTGTGCTGTGTCCTCTACATCAAGGTTTCCTTTAGTAGGAAAGTGTCGTTGACTTCGCAGGCAACAGATGAGATTCTTAAAATGCAAATGTTCCTGGTTTTTAAACTGAGCACTAAAGGCATTTGCTCATTTAGTGTGCAGTGGGCTGAAAGCTTGCAGTGTGCAGAAAAATCCGTGGGTGAAGTATGTCAGTGTGGCTCCAGTGTCTGTCTTGGGAAATATGAGGAGGCAGCAGCTCACATCGATTGCCCTTTTGCAGCAGAACTGTGGTCTGCAGGAGCAACCAGAGATACTTTCTGCATCTTTCACTGCCTTCTGCTCTTAGACTGCACTTCTGCCCCTAAGGTTGCACAGATTTTTGCTGAGAAAACGGAGGGAGGGCAGTGAGCGGTAAGATTCATGCACAGATTCCCTTCCCCACCTCTCCTGTGCAAGATTCTCTTAACAGGTTCTTTGTTTAGCAGGGCCCATGAATCGGTGAGTCCTTGTCCAGCGCCGCTTGCTCAGCACGTCTTTGCTCCTTCTGCTGCTCTGCCTTGGGTCACAGTCCGTACAGCAGCTGGTGACTGACTTGTCCCCCTACTCCGCCCCCGTCCCTTGAAGCCTCATCACCCCAGTGCTGCCATGAGAAGAGAGATTCCTTGTTGAGTGCAGTTCTTTTTGCTCCCACAGATAGCCATCAGCTGCCCCTGAGGCAGCACCAGCAGCATCCTCGCCCTGCCCGAGAGCAGATCCTTCTCTGGATCTCATCCAAGGTCCTCTGTAGCTGATAGAAGGGTTCTCTTGAATTTGGCTGCCTTTGAATTGGACTCTCCCCCTTCTTGTTTCTTAACAGCAGGCTCCTTTCCCAGCTAACTCAAAGTGGCTCCTCATGTGGAAAAACTGAAAATCGAGCAAAATCATTTCAGGGTGGTTTTTTTCCCCCCTGTTCTGTTCCAGTGGCCAGCATCCTTGTAATTGGAGTTGCACTGTAAGGAGCTCAGTCACACAGATCTCTGCTAGAAGTTGACTCATGGTCTTAGGTTGATTTATTGCTGTGAACATGCCCAGCCGCATATGAGGAAGGATGTGTGTGTAAGGCACCTTGTGTGCCAGTCATACTTCCCCCTGGGTCATGTGTTTTTCACGCTGTGGTTAATCACTGACTGTGTCTCTTGTGAATTTTACTAATTTCTTTGAGTTCTTTCATTTGCTTACAGAATGGGTTTTCTTAGAAAAGTCTATTTAACATCTGTTTTATTCTTTCTCTTTGAAGAAACCATTCCATCATAAGATCAGTAATTGCAGGCTTGTGTAGTGTTAGCAATAACCACAAAATTAATAAAACTGGGGTGGTGGGAAGTCCTTAAAGCATGAAAATTAGTGTCTTTCTCTCTACAAAGCTGAAGCTTTGCTCATGAGTTTATGAAACTAAACAGCATGTCCCTGATGATTGGCTTTGAGGTTTGCCTTGCACATGGTAGGTATAGAAATGTAGGCCTCTTTTCTGAGTCTGTGTTAAAGAAACTAGACTTAAAACCTATTCTTGACATGCAAAGTATTGCATTTACTGTTGGTGTAACATGGATAACTGTTTATATCACTTTTGGATAATGTGTCTCTTTAAAATATTTTCGGGGTAGCTCTGAATCGGAGCCTAAAATCAAGTACAGCGTGCCAGTTTGGTTAGGAAATACTCTGAGTAATGAATTTTTTATGCCTAATTTCCATTGATCTTACATGGCTGAAAGGAAAAATAAATGCTTTGATAAGCTTCTGTACATTATTGCACTGGCAATTGATCTTGGTTGATTTTGCATGTTGTGACTGACTGTTAATTAAATAACTGAGATCAGTGTTTCATTTCAATTCTCTCTTCTCCTACAGTGTGACAAAATCAAGCAAGAACGAGATGAGGCTGTCAAAAAACTGGAGGAGTTTCAGAAAAGTAAGCTGATAATGTCAGTGGAATTTTCTTGATGTAGACAATTATGAACACAGTTCTGCACACTCTACAGCAGTGTTAAGAGTGCTGAGATTCAGATCCACTTGTGGTTTCTCCTTCAAAGCCAATTTTAAGGAGTTAATCCACTGAGACTTCGCCCATAGCCCAGACTGAATGGTGGTACAACGTTTGTGCTCTCTGGCACAGGTAGACATTCTCAAGGTGCAAAGTGGTGAAAATACAGTGGTGCAAATGTGTCTCTATCTCACCTGGATTCTGCAAGTGACTTTTGGAATGATACGTGCTTGAAATGGGTGGGTTGTGATGCTGTTGCTGAGATTCTTAATAATAATAATGGCAAATTTTTTCATGGAGTAATAGTACTTTAAGCCTAGACACACCAGTAAATGTTTTTAGGATGAAATGCTCTCACATGGTAGTTTTTAGAGCAAGTTCTATCTTGTCTGGGCTGTGAGAATGTCAATATTCAGTTTTACACTTTTATGGTAATGGTTCTATTGAAACCTTGTGGTGTCTGGAAGCAACAAAGCACATCTAATGGGAGTGGAAGTATCCTAGTGGAATAGCTCCTTAGAAGAGACAACTACAATGGGATTGTGGTCTGTTATGTCTGCTTTGTGCCAGTACAGTGAACTGCACGATGAAGCATCAGAAATGTGGATGAAGTTAATGCAGGAGAAGGAAATCACATGGTCTGTACTTTTGTGTGACTGTGTTAATAGAGGAATTTGCTCACTTCTGTTTTATAATAGTTCATGTGATACAATTATGGAAAAGAACCTAAAATCAACAGGATTTTTCTGCTGCCTTAAATGATCTTAGGTGACTGTTCTGTGAAGCAAGAATGTTCTCTAAGAACTATAATTCCTCTGGAAAAACGTCTGCCTGTTTTGTTTTTGTTATGATATGAGGAATACTGGAGTGCGGCAGAAAATGTCAAGTAGTTAAGACTTAAAATTTGAGGCAATATTTGATGTTGTAAGATTTTATAGGTTTCTTTTATCTTCCTTTCACATTTTTAAAGGACATACCTTGTAAACATAGTGATAAAATGCCAGGAATATTAGGATTTTAAAGCAATAATAGAGCCCATTATTTAAACGACAATATAAAAGGCAATTATATTGATGAAGAGCTACATTGGCTTTGTGTCTGTGAATAAACTTGGCCTGTACTCAGCTTCTATTTGTTCTCCTGGCATAAACACATATTGTGTGTGATTCCAGTTTAATGGGGCCCCGTTTGTATGCCAAGCAGCTGCATTTTAGGCCCTATTGCGTGATTTCATAGCTCTCTGAAAATTGGTTCTATTGAGCACAAGAGATAGAAGGTGGTGGTGGGGGGGAAAGCTTCAACACACAATCATTTCTTTTCAATTGGAGCCAGCAAGGTTGATGACAACATGACCATTGTGTTATAATGATAAGACCACTAAGGATCTGTACCTCTCATCAAGGCTTTCACACAACAGCAGATACAATTTAATTCACTGCTCTGTCAGCAGTGCTGATACCATTATGCCGTCTGTCTCCACAGTTATAATCACTGTCCTCTGAGAAATGCAGTTGAAATGATCTTGAGCAGTCAAAGAAACTCTCAATTAAGGCTGCCACTTCCAATGTGTCAGATTGTGTCTTATGCACTTGGTACAATTTTCACTTCCAATCCTGTTTATTTACAATGTCTACCAGTAATTACGCTTAACATGTCATTTAGTGAGGGTGCCCCTGCCAAGGAGATTGTTGGGTGCTGCAGTACCATTGAGGGGGAGTTTCTCGCAGTCAATGCCATCAGCGGCTTTTAGTCCCTGATGGGATGCAGTAGTAATGTTGATAATGCAAGTATCGTGCTCATCAAGTCATAATTAGATGCCACTCAAATGTGCCACTTGTAATAACAGTGTTGATTCATGTTTTCTCGGTGACTGCAACTACTAATTAGTTAAGTGGTTTTTGGTTGGCCTGCATTTGCTGCGGATTATTATTACCCCTGAAAAAAACTGTCAAGGTTAGAGATGTTTCAGGCCACTTAGTGCTTCTTTATGAATATTAATATTGACATAATAAGAACTTTGGACAGACTTAGGAAATAATATATTTTTTGTATTTAATTTGGAAAGACTTTTTTCCCCTGAGTTAATCATAATTGCAGGTTAATTAAGTTTAAATGAACCAAGAGTAATCCCTAGTTCTGCAATGAAAGCCCGATCCTTGTTCCCTAACTTTAGCCTTGCTTGGGGCCATTAGATTCCTGTCTGTAAGATGGCAGCAGTTCTGTATCTCCGCTGCTCCCTCATCCAGCCAAAAGCATCTCATTGCTCAAAATTCCCAGGGCTCGGTAGAATAAAAACAGAAGAGATAGGGACATGTACTACCTGAAACTTTTCCTCTCTCAAATGAAATGTAGCAGCTGGTATGGCACACTTGGAGAAGAGAATTTCTCCATAGTCAAGAGAAATGGAAGTAAAAAGACAATCAAAGAAAGATGTGTGGTTGCCCTGCTGTTAGAAGACTTGATGTGAACATAGTTTTCAGACCAAGATTTACCAGTACACTGCTCTATCTTCTCTTTTTGTAGATTTGGTGTCTTTATTGCAGCTACTCAGCAAACCAATGTGTTGCTGGTTTCCTGTGGTAATAATGAAACTTTAATAATAAAAACTTCAGTTGATACTAAGTATAAAGCTACATAAATAACACTTGTTAAGGCATTTCCTATCCTGAAGTCCTGTTTTGTAGTCCTGAAGATGACCTGTGTATATCAGAGAGGACTTCAACATCTCTTCAGTTTTTAGTCAAAACTCTTGGAAGAGGGCAAGGGGGATTTTCTACCCAGTGGTATGAAATCACTAGGTTTTAAAGGTTGTCTTAATGAAAAGGAAAGGCTATACTAGAAAAAAATCCTCTGTATTTACACTATATTTTCCTGCCTTTTTTCTGCTCCAAAGTATTGTTCAGCAAATAGTTCCTTTCTGTGCGTTGAAATTCTGACACTGGGCTGAGATGGAATCTGTGCCATGCAGTGATGTGCAGAATTCGGGTCCAGGCTGCTGCCTAGGATGGATGAGGGTGCCAGGAGCCATGGGGGATTCACATCAATGAGCCTGAGAAATGGAAAACTATTCTTGAGTTTTGTGCTTTGCTCCCCTGTGCAACCTTAAATCTGTCCCTTAGAAAAAGACTTTGAACACTAATAAAGTACAGATGTATTGCTTGAAGTTGGATGGGATTGCAAGCTAAAAGATATCTGTACTTTTAAATTTTTTCTGACTCGCATTGGTATCCTATGTTACAAAACAAGGTTTGTTCCAGAATTTGATCACTCTTTTCCTGTCTTTGATGCAGTGATATGTACCCACAATTGTAACAGGGATTCTGTGAATGCAGAGGACAGATGTGTGTCTTGCTCCTCCAGCAGTGACATGAAATGCAGTGTATTCCAGATGCAGTCAGATGGCTCAGTCTCAGCCCTGGTCTCAGGGAAGATTTTGGGGGTGTGTTGGAATATGTGTGTGGACAGTGAAGGTAGGTGAGACCGTGGTGCTTATTTTAGGGCCTGCTCAAGCACAGAGAGACTTCAAATAAGAAACACACCAGAAAGTAAAAAGAAACCTTGTAATACATCTGAGTTAATCTTGCTGTTTAAAAATACCGAGGTTCTGGTCTTCTGAAAATGGCATCCCTACCAAATTTGCAAGAGGATTACAATGGCAATCTTAAGGGATAATCCTAAAGGTCTCATTCTGATTCCTCAAGTCTTAGTGAAATAAAGATGATGAATGAGGATGCTCATGGAGGGTCCTGCTGGTATTCTGCTTCTGTAAGTTTATGCTCAGTTCTACAGTTGCCCCTCTAATGCTGCAAACATGGATTGAGAGAGTTGCCTAAAGGAAAAAACCAAATATGCAATGCTCAAAACAGTTCCTATCTGTGCAGATTATCTGAGTATGTACTTCCCTGTACTAGAAATGCTTACAATGAAAGCAAAAAGGTACTATTTCTGATCATGGGAAGCATGTGTCAAAGTCAGGAAAATACTGACTAATTTTTGAACTCTTCCCTTAGTTTCTCACATGGTTATTGAGGAAGTGAACTGTATTCAGAACCATCTTGAAATTGAGAAGACATGCCGTGAAAGTGCTGAGGCTTTGGCTTCTAAGGTGAGAAGAATCATGGTGGTGCTGTTTTATCTGATCTATTTATTCACCTATTTATCTATTTATTTATTTAAAACTTGAGATTGTATGCATGACGCTTATATGTTTCTGTATAATCTTGTGGAGCTGTGAAATAGTTTGGAAGTGGCAAAAAACTAACGGCCATGTGCAAGATGCAAAATACAATTCCTGCCTTTAAAGAAAAATAAATACCCATTTTAATGTAGTTTCTGTTTTCATGAACCAGTATCCTGATCTTTAGTTTTCATATGCATTTAGGTTAAATGGAAAATAAGTTTTATAACTCCTCTGTGCGAAAACAATAATGAGCATTTCAGTGTCTAAATCAAATGGAAAAAGTCAACCACTGCATTACATTTCAGGTGATTGTTTATGAAAGCAAAGCAAGGGCAGGGGAAAGGTGACCTCCACTGCTCTGTTGATTGCGTCTAGTCTGATGAATTTAGCAAATGTGTAATTTTCTATATTCCATCTCATCAGAAGTGCATTATTATTAAAGAATGTTTTTATCTCTCTTATATATTTTTGGTTGTGTAAAATGCATCTGAGCCACTTCATCAGAAAATGGATTACAGCAATTTTGAACCAAATTTCATTAGCAATGCTGACTGCCTTTTTTTTTTTTTTTCTTTTTTTTTTCCCCTCCCCATTCCCTGCCCAAAGTACATCCTTAGATATGGTAAAAATCACACCAGCAAGAAATCACTTTAATTTAGATGCATTAGCAATGTACTTTCTGGAGGTATTTACTTAATTGTTTGCATAATGACACTATATTAGAATTCATAAGATAGACAATCAGCATAGAAGTAAGAAAATGAACACATTTATGCAACTTGTCTTCTTCTCTGCACTTCCCCTGTAATGCACATACAAGGGCACTTCAAAGACTCGCTTTTCTCTGTGGGGCTGTTTGTTGCTGTGAGCTGACTAAACCATGAAAGGTCCACACCACACTCCCCCCGTGCTCAGTTGCATTCTTTGGGAATGAGACGAAGACATTCTGGAGTAAATCTCCCATAGCAGAAGGGTTGAAGATAAGGGGGATCAAAGATGATTGCTTAGGTAAAAATTCAGGGTCAGATGAACTGTACAGTGTATGTTTTCTTGGAAACTACATATTGGACTTCTAAAGTCTGTTTTGACTTCAGCATCTTGTGTGTTATTAGTAGAAAACTGAGTCTCGTTCTTAAACCTGAGCACAAGGAATGCTTGGCTGGTGGGTGGGCAGTCACCCTGATGTTTACCTGAACACCCCTGAGGCCTTGCTGAGCTTGCTGAGAGCTACTGCCGTGGGGTGTTTGGATGCAGGACAGTGAGATAAATGAGACTTAAACATTTGCAGTGACTCCTGTTCAATTTTTCTTGATCAAGACACAGATGAATTGCAGAATCTCTTCTGTACCATCCACCATGTGTTTAAGCATCCAGCCCAAAATGGTTTCTGACTTGGGGTCTGCCCCATAAAGAATTGGTTTATGAGTGGTTTCATCTTATGAATGTTGACTCTACAGTAATAAGTCAAAAGAATTCTGAGATAATTCTGTTGTGACCACTCTATAATAGTGGTAGTGGTTGTAGTTTATAAGCAAAATAGGGCATAGGAGAAGGTAAGAATTTTTATTTAACCAATTGGTACAGCTGAGAAAACCAGATGAGCTTTCAGGGGCACAGACTTCTTCTGGTTATTCAATTGGGACTCCTGGTACATGTTTAAGGGTGAGGAGCTGAAGCAGCTATCACAAAGCATGTGTAGCATTAAGTCAGCTTGATAGCTGATTTGACAGAGTATTTATTAAACAGAAGTACCAGAGAGGAAAATAGGCCATGGGTAAAGCATCAAGTTGAATTCAAGCCTCTCAGAGGAGAAGGTGGACAAGCATCCCATCTTCAGACCTTTCTAATGTTGAATGGAACATATAATCTAATGTTCCTTCGTTTTCATTTGATACATCTTTTAATGATGAAGGAAAAAAAAAACAGTTTACTTTCTTTTTCTTGCCCAGCAGCTTAAAGAAGGACTAATTAGCTTCTTACTATTTGTCCTTCTCACCTTTCAGCTGAACAAAGAAAATAAGACCTTGAAAAGAATTAGTATGCTTTATATGGCCAAACTGGGCCCAGATATTATCACTGAAGAGATTAACATTGATGAGGATGAATCGTCCACGGATACAGAGGCTACCTCGGGATCATGCAATTCTGTGCACTGTCAGCAGCAAATAAAAGGTGAGCATTGTTGCTGATCCTACACCACCATGCGAGGCAGAAGTTGTCTGAAGAACAGCAGTGGTGGTTTGGACCTGAGATCAGTCTGGTTCCAGGTCATGCTTGGTCGGAATCAAAGGATTTCCAGGAATGACTAAGAACTGTGTAACATAAATAGTGGGGCATACCCAGCCTGCAAAGGAAGTTACCATGCAAAAGGAAAATGAGATAAGCTAAGAGAGTTCAATGCTATTGAGTCAGTAAAAGAAATATTTCTTAAGTCCCTTAACAAAGGAAAAGTTAAGCAGAAGGACAAGGTCACCTTCAACTGCAATGTCATTATTTCAGGGCTTGTCAGACAGGACTCTCCATTTCTGTTTCCATTATGTACCTTTGTGTGCACAAACTTCATTCATGTTCCAGAACTATTACCAAACAAGCAGCTTAAAAAGGGACTGTTGTACAGGTCAAACAGCAAAGCTTGAGAATATGGAAATATATTGATAAGACGGATCTGTGCTCTTTTTTCAGAAACTTCGGGTTCTTTTTCAAAAGGCAGTTTATATTTCCATTGTCCAAAATCTGCCTTCCTTTCTCCTCTTTGTGATGAAATCATCATGATTTTTGTATATTGTTGTGTCATAGTATCCAAAAAAGGGGAATACCCACATTCTGGATTTGGTGACAAGAGAGATTAAATGCTGAACTTTAAAACTTTGGTGGTTTGGGGATCTTGTAAGTCTTATAGCCTCCCCACCATTCAAGAAAGTACTGTATATTTCTTGGAATGATCTCTTCCCTCCCACTTTTCTGTAAGGTTACACAGATAAGGTAGTAAAATCTGAGGCTCTTTGTGGTATGTGGCTATGCTTTCTTTACTGGATGATGATGTTGACATAGGTATTGTAAAACCAGACTTAATCCAAGTACCGTAAATTTCAGTGAGACTTTTTTCCTCATTAACTTCTCTGTAAAGCACAGATCCATAAAAAGGACAATGTGTATCAAGGACCTTCTGAAAAACTGGTCTTTTTATTTACTTTAGAAAATGCATGCCTTTAATTTAGAGGACAATAAATCTGAGGCTCCAGAATTGGAAGGGGGGTGCTGGTGTAGAATGGGTATTTTCAAGATGTGACACCAAACAGAGTGATGTCCATCAAGTCATCATCATCTGCAATTGATTAGCCACAATTTTCTCAACTTGTGGCTGGTATTCAATGAACAGCAGTGCTGTGAAAGTCTGGAAGCAGGTGGGGGAATGAGAGCACTTACCGGAAGCTAATATATATCAATAAATTTTTATTTTTGTGGTGATTTTATGTTAACCTAAACCATTATATATTATGTATGCAAACTGATCTCCTGTTAAGAAGTGATTATAATCAAATGTTTTATTCCATTGTGAATTTAATTTATTTCATATTTTAATAATTAAGGAACAAAATTCTGAGGGGAAAATTACAAGCATTAACTCTTCCATCAGTAAAGGTTATATTCTGACTCTGCTCACATAATGTTACAAAGACTATAAATTGGCAGCTGTTCAGGACAATTTCTTCAGTGAAAACCTCCCAAGTATTAACTGCCTGTTGTTTTGTTTATTTCCCTTGTGACAAGAACTCACGATCCAAAAAGAATTGAAGTGCATTAATTTATTTTAAAGGATGCCTCTTAAAAATTGCTTTCTTCTACCTCCATACCAGATTGTCTGTGATGTGGCAGTCTCCTGAGTAGGACTGAGGGTGCTCCGTGGTTGCAGGATTGGCGCTGTTATAGCAGGAAATGAATCATTCAGAATGCAAATAATGACAGCAGGACTGAACAAGGAGCTTACATCAACAGAGTAAAGCTGAAACTGTGGCCCAGTTATAGATCTGTTACTTGACACTTATGCAAAGCTCATAAATTATTGAGGGTGTTCCTTGATTACAACTGATGCTTGATACGTAATTCAGGTGTTTCATGCTCAACTGTACTTGCATTGCCATGACATTTCCTTTGTTGTTGTTTTTCGAATGAAATATATTCTTCATTTCCTTCCTCAAACTGTAGAGCTGCGAGATCAAATCGTATCTGTTCATGAGGAAAAGAAGACCTTGGCCATTGAACTGGAAAACCTGAGGTGCAAACTTGCAGAAGTAATTGAAGAAGTATGTATTGTACCATGGAAGGCGAGACCATGTTAGCGTGGAGTCAGTACTTTCTGTATCTTATTTTGCTAAAAACGCTCAGTTGTGAAGTTAATTGAATACTGTCTAATCTCAAGTCCTGGATCGCTTAGGGCATGTCCCTGGAAGGGGCTTTCTACGTCACAGTGCAGTCTGCCACTGCTGCTGGCATATGACTTCTCCTTATCTGTTTGATCTGTTCTAATGCCCATATTACAGCTGCCACCTCCCCTTCCTGACAGCCCCTCACCCATCACAGCCTGCAGGGGTTTTTTGGATTTCCTTGAACCCGTAGATGTGTAAGAAATACTTTTGTAGGACACATAGTTTAATCACTGGTACTACTTCATTGAGTGTATCCTTAAGTTTAGCCATTGGCAGTGCTGTGTCATGGTAATTAGACCAGCAAATTGGCTTTTCAAGCCAGCAGAGTTTCATTCCTGCTTGAAAACTGGATAAGCCATGTACTGATGCAAATCAGGACTTAGTGGTTCTTCCTGTCTATGCAACACTTGCATTCAGAAAGACACAGCTGACAACTCTTGGACAATAAACAGAGCCCAGGAAAAAAAGAACCAAAACAAGAGTCTGACTATATTAAAATGCAAACTGTCAAGTAACTTTTCAGTCAGGTGCTATGGCACCTGATCCTGAAAGGTTCCAAAGAGGTTTTATTTGCAGCTGTGACTGGAACATGCCATGGGAGGATTAGTTCATAACCCTTTTATGACATCTGTTATGACATCTGTAAGTGGAATAAAAATGCTTTCCATCCCACTGGAACCTCAGCGTTAAGCCAAACCTAGCAAACACCGCTACCGACAGCAAAATACTGCTTGCATTATGTATGTGCTGTATGCCTTATGCCATTAACTAAAATGCTCTTGTTTTTGATGTGTTCTTTATACTTTCCTAGGTGAATAAGTTGAAAGAAGAAAAGGCTGTTTTGACAACCGAAGTTAATAAGCAACAAAAACTGTTGGAGAAATGCAACAGAGGTGTGTGGTCTCAGCAGGTTCTCTTAACAGTTTGCTACATCCTATGCAGAGGCTTCAGAGCTTTTCTGTTGTAGTGCAAAGAGTACAGAACAGTGACTGTGGTCCAGATCTGACACTTGACCTTATTGCTGCAGGCACTGCATCAGCTCATGGACTGTTCCAGACTCTCTGTACTCCAGGAAAATGTGACAATGTAAATAGCAGGTGTCACATGAGAATAGGGAAACTTTTTCCTGTGTGGCACAAGTGGCAAACTAAGGTAGGAGGGCAGTCCTTCACAGAGATGGAGTTTGAATCCTAATCTCCTGTTTTCTGAAATCATTACACCAATCTTCCTTTTAGTTGGAATGCAATTTATAATTTTAAATGTCTAAAGACTTGAGAGCAACTTGTTTTATGTTCAGAGGATGGTGAGAAAAAGGCAGGAGTGCTAGAATGTAAGATATATGATTTCCAAGGTGTGGATGAAAATCAAAAATTTTCCTTTCTGGAAGAGAAGAGAGGTAAAACCAGGGCAGGGAAAGTCTAAAAAGAAATATGGCTCAGAAAAGGAAAGCTTTTGCTTAATGAAAGTGAGTGCTTCTACATGAGTAATAGTTGACGCCGAAGAAGTTTAGATGAGAGGGAGAAGTTTTAATACCTTGGATTATTCTGCCCTTTCCTCTTGTTTACTGAACCTTATGAAATTAAAAATTGTTTGCTAAAAAGCCTCACTGGGTGTTTCCCATTTTCCTCAAGTGGAAGACAATGGATCTGGCTGAGATGAAGTAGGGCAAATCCTGTAAGCTTTCTCCAAGTGTCCATCTCTTACCTCATCCATGTGTCTGCATTGCTTAAGCCTATGACAGGCAGTACCTGAAGGCTCTTACCACTCCAAACTTCAGAAGAGTTGATTAAACAGTTTAGCTTGAAGCTTTTGATGGGATAGTGTGGCTGATGAAAATTTTCTGAAATGTTTTCTTTTTTCTAAGTATTATCAAAAGAACAACCCCTAGTTTCACATTTGCCTGTTTTTCAGAGAGGAAGAGTTAAAGCAAGATTATTTTGTGTGCTTGAAATGAGCTACCAAAGTATCCATTCAATGCCTCCTGTATCCTGTGTCTGTGTGACACTGTGTTGAAGCTGTGCACTCAGTGCATTTTAGTCAGAGTTGATGAATTTATCTTAATTCTTTTGAAGTATGTGGGTTGTTTGTTGGGTATTTTTTTGTGTGTGTGTGTGGTTGCTTATTGTTTGTTTGTTTGCTTTTTTGAGTTAGCATGATTTTGAGAGTCAGGTGGGCTGGGACGTGTGTCCCACTGGCTAAATTGCCACTTACTATACCTACCTTTAAAAACTATAATGCTCATCTCCAAACCAGGCAAACAAATACAGATTCATCAAGAATAACATAATATTTGGTAGATTCAGCAAAGCTCTTTTGAGGCAAAGAGAGGCAAAGTGTGGTCTGTGGTACTTGATTCCTGTTACTGGAGATTTGAGTCTGAACAGGAGGAGTATTACTCTACTCAGAAAATTAGAAATTGTGGATATATGTGAAAGGGTTTAGGACAAATATTGCAAAGAGGACTGCACATGGAAATGTAAAACTAGGGCATGCTGTCAGTCAGGGATTCATGGAACTAGGGAATAGCAGCTTATGTGGGTAAATCAAACAGTAGCTCTTCTTTTGATCTGTTACACTTCTATTTCTGATCTTGTTTTATCCTTATAAACAGTGTCTGTGCTGGCAGTAGAGGAATATGAAGAGCTTCATGAAAACTTTGAGCTGGAAAAGAACCTGCGGCAGAAAGCAGAGTCATTTGCACAAGAGGTGAGTAGTCAGGAAAAGGGATCTTGTAAAATGAAGACATTGCAACTGAGCAAAACCTTACCAGCTTGGATGACTTGATTTCAATTCCCAGCTCTCATCCAGCCCCACATATGAATTAACCAACATCTGTACTTCATCCATAAAAGTGAGTTTACTGTTTCAACAAGCATTTAAAAAGCACTTCGGAATTATTCATGCAGTCTTATCTATGTCCCCTTTCAAGGCAAGGCTTTAAATTTATCGTGGGTTTAGTTAGCTACAACATTCCAATGTGGAATATGTAGTGGTTGGATCTGGGGGGGATTAGCTGCCTTTCTAGTGATATAATTTGAAGGACTGTTTTTTCTGAAAAATGTGTGGACTCCTGAACAAGGTGTTGCAAAAATACAATATTAATTGAGGGACACATACTCATTTTGAAAGATTATACTGAAAATACTTTTTTTAATTGAATAACAAACTGATAGGCAAGAACTTCAGTACAGTGCCATAGAAATGCTGATTATTTGCAAACAAGTATTTCTTGGATTTTGTCATATTTTAGTTCTTGTCTCTTCTGAAAATATGGGCCCCTGTTGGTGCAGACTGTCAGAGTAGCTGTTCACTTGAAGGTTTTGATTCCATGGAGTTCTCTTACCCAAAATGGAATCACTGCAACAGTGAACTTCAGGCCTGTATTATTCTTTCCTTTGTGTATCTGCCTGTCTTCCTTTGGTATTGTGCTTTTCAGAAAGATTTTTAGAAATTTTTTTAAGAGGCAGTACCATGTGACAACAAAGGCGTTACTCATTTGTGTTCGGGGAACTAGTATTTCAAATTACTTTAAAAACCTGTCATCACTGGCCTGATTCCACACTGATGGTGACCCTCAAGTGACCTGAGACATTAGAGGGAGGCTCTGGCCCACAACTGCATCCACAGCAGCACAGCTTTCTGCTCCAGTGAGGCTGTGTGAGTGTCGTAGCACATGGATCATGTCACAAGGTCACAGCTGCGTTTGGAGAGCTAAATTTTCTAGGGTGTGCTTACAGTAGCTGTGTTTGGATTATGCTAAGGATGTTCAGGGATTTTCTGCTTGCTTCCATTAGCCTCCTGCTTTCTTGGTCTCTATAAAATGTTTCTTTTAAAACACAAAATTTCTGATGGATTTTCACTTGGATTTTGTAAAATCCACAGTGTTTGGTTGTGACAAGCTGTGCGGTGTTGAGGGAAGGAAGAGCATTGAGTAAAGGGCAACACTGCGTATTCAGTGCTTTGTCCTTGATTTGTTTGGAGCACTTGGAGAAAGGGAATAGGCTCCAAGTAATGTGGCTGTCATTGCAGCTGAAGAATGGCGCATCTTAGTGTTTCGTATTAGTGTATGTGATGTCTCAAACAGCCTCAATATGTGTTTTAGCTCACTAAAATACAGAGCTACAGCCTTTGGATGCCTGTTCAGTTCAGTGGGCATGTTGTCTTTCTGAAGTACCTTAAGTTTGCCATCATGGGTTGATTGGTCCATGTATTCAGATCCACCCCTCTCCCTTTCTCCTTAGAGTGGTTTCATCTTTTATCTTTGCATCATTGCTGCCATGGGAGGGAGGGGACCTAGTGGCTGCTGGGGGCTGCTTTTTGGAGGGATGCCCTTGGCCTCCGGCCCTTCTGAGAGGTGAGGAGGATTTGCCTGAGAACAGGAACACTTGGGAGTGCAGGTGTGAGAGATAACAGGCAGGTGAGCATGTGTGCAGAAGGGAGCACAGATGGGGGAGAGGAGAGACATGGAGCAAGAGAGGGAGGGAGCAAGCACATATAGGAGTGAGGGAACTCCTGAAAATCAGAGCTTTTGATTAAAATAAAAAAAACCCCAATACAGCTTTAATTATAGTCATGCTGCTGGCACCACCATAATATATATTTAATTAATCAAAAGTGATCCAACTTCAAACATTAGAATTCATGCTCTTTAGAGGTTCTAAAGAAACTGAGTAAATATTGTCAGCCGTGGTGTGGAGAGGGGGAAGGAAAAGGAGAGAGGGTTTGAAGTGAGTCACAATCCATTGTGAAAGGTACAGGAATCTGCATAAAAGAACTAAATAAATAGAGTGTGTAAGGGGCGGAGGCATGGAAAAATCTGTACCTACCTGAATAAAACAGGGTTGTTAACACAGGAATCTTGGCAAGCTTAACCAGAATTCTTGTGTCAGGTTTTAAGAGACACTTTTAGATCTCTTAGCCGTTTGTGGAGCAGTTCATAAGAAAACAAAGGAAGGCAGAGAGTATCTTGAAGGCCACTGCAATAATACAGAGGTACCCCTGAAAAGCACTCTCCACAAAGATGAGCAAAATACAATACATGCAGCCAAAGCAAGCCAAAAGTGAGACAACATGGTGTGAGAAGCAGATTGAAACTCTTAGTGATGTAAAAATCTCAGGAGTTTAATGAAATAAGCTTGCATAAGTGGTTTATTAAACATAGAGCTTTCTGTTACCAGTGCTGTTTTCAGAACAAATCCAAAACAAAACCCCATACCTGCTACTATGAAGAAAATCAACTATTCCAGCCAAAACGAGCACAAATGAAGTTTATTACTGTTGTATATGGCAAAGAGACAACCCCTGCCCCTAAAGTTCTCTGTAAACCTCATGGAGAAGAAGCAGTGTCCTCTCAAAGTTGACATTCAGCTTGGTTTTTTGCTGTCCTCTGTATCTTGGACAAATAGGAATGAAGTATCAAACTGCTGAGCAGTTTGTTGGGGTTCTTTTCACTTCTCAGCCTACTGTAGGCTTTTGCTCAAAATGCACAACTGGGAAAAAAAAAAGGAAAGTTTTCCCAAGTGTTCATGGTAACTTGTAAAACAGTTTGCAGTTGAGAAGTTGAAAGGCTGCTTTCAAAGGAACTATGATCCAGATGGATTAAAACAATTAAGTGAATCTCTAATGTGCATCGTTCATCTTTTCACTGACTTTCTGTCCAATGCTCAATGTTCACACCATCCTACAGCTGTTTGTGCTTCTAAGTAACTGTTGCACAACAAAATGTTTGCATTTAACTTGTTTTTCCTCAAAATACCTGCATCCCATGTGTGGGCTGGGGCGCAAATGACTTTACTTAATTTGGGACTGAATCTTCCTTGATTGAAACTTGAAAGATAAAAGTTGGCTGTCAACTTAGGGAAAATCATTGTCACTCTTAACAGATGTCTGCACTACTCATGATGCTGCAGGCACTGGGTTTGGTTATCTTGATGATAAGAGCTCCCAAAGAACTCTTCCTCAGATGCATTTGTGACCTTTTGGTGAATTTGTGAGGCCTTCTGCATTAACATGCTACATCTGTGAGTGGGTAATGCAAAACCAGGACTCGAGGAGGAGCTCCTCCGTGCTTGCAAGTGCCACACTCAGTGCTTTACCAAGGATAGCTCAACAGCAACTGGTATCTGAAGAGAATTAATTTGCAGTCCAGCTGACTGAACTGGATTTAATAATTAAAGAGACATGATAAGTAGTTAGTACTTGAATTCTCCTGAGCTTGGATGTTACCACTTTTGAAGCATGATGTAATGCTAATATGTTTCATCAAGCTTTTTCCCAGGAAGAGGCTTGGGGAATGGTAACAGATCTATGCTCTAGGAATCTCTTTTGTCTCTTTCTCTCTCCCCTACCCCCGCCCCCTGCAATCTCTTTTTTGTTCAGGCAATTAATCTATGGGGAAAAAAAAGTGAAGATGTTTCCTCCTTTTTCATGTGGTGTATGATCTACTTCTGAATCTATTAGATGGTGTCTAAATTCTGTAAGACGGTGAGCATTATAGAATGTATCACTGTGCTTCTACCATGACAAAAAGAAAACTGCTGGAAATGAAGAAATAAATAACAGATTTTTTCCCCCTATATTTTGGGCTGTTATGCCTGGTAAGTGAAGAATGAGTGCTGCAGTTTGAGAAACCCTTTTGTACAAAACAGGCTGGTAAAATAAATAGTGCTCTGTTTTTAAAGAAGTCACATTTTTGATGGGAATTCAGTTTTCTCACACTCAAAAGCACATGCTCCAAGCACCTCCGTGGTGAGAAGCAAATTATGGATAAGAAATAGGCTTAACTCATCTACTCCAGTTCTCCCAGTCTGAGTGAATTAGACCTCTTCTTTTAAGCCACAAAACTTACTAATGCTACAGCTTGTAGCTCTTTAGAAACAGTCCTTCAGAATCTGTCTGGCAGTTAGCCAGGTAACTAAACCAAACTGTCTTATATCTTTATTGGTCTGAAATATTATGAGTCATCTGCATGAGTGACTGTTGGCTGCCCATATTATGCATATGTCCTTTTTTGTGGTCACATTGCTCACTTTTCTGTGGCAGTTAGAAGATCCAACCAAATTAGTCTTTGGCTCCTCTAAAGGGATGTATATATATATTTTTTTTCCTGATTAGCCGTTGAACTAAAAACCCCACCCGGAGTTGTATTTTAATCCTAAATTTAGAGCCACTTAGTGGCCTGTCAATCCATAATCAGATATGATCACTCTGTCCTCCCCACCACATAAAATCCTTCAAACAACCCCTTCTTTCAGGGAGATACGAACACCTTGATCCTACCTCTCTTGGGACTTATTTCAGGTCTGAACACAGGACTATAAGGCTTCAGGGTACACATAATGCGAAAGGCATCAGCACCTGTAACCTGTGACAAATGTAAATGAGTTACCCCTCTGGGAGGATAGCTCACTGATTCCTCACTAGGCTGTGCTGGGGATGGGGCAGTGCTGCTGAGGATTGAAATAAGGACCTCAGTTGATTGATCTTCTCTTTTCTGTTTGACACCTTCAAATTTGACTCTGCCCTGCTACTTAGCTTTTGTTGCTCTATTTATAGTGGACAGCATGCCACTGATTTTTTATTTTACTTTATGCAACTATTGATTTCCTTATTAGAACAACACCTGCTGTATTGGAACATTTTTCTCCCTTCAAACTATTACTAAGACAAAAAAGATAATGGATGCAACAAATACCCAAAGGATGTATAGATGGAAGTGTAGCCACACATGGATATTAAAGAATTTCCTTTGTCACTGTTTTGCTCCTGGGAGAAGAGTTGGTTGGAAAGCATCCAGTTTATCCTGGACGTTATTTGTACGAGGATCGGTGTTCCCAGGGACTTGACACTAACAGAGTTGCTTTCTAACTTTTTTAATGAGGAAGAATTCCTTTTTCATCCCTGGTGTAAACAAAAAACAGCTGCAGTGAACGCTCTGTCGGGTAAGGGCTAGAGCAAGAGGCTGAGAATGAGGTAAGGCCTCACTGAGGTCAAAGGAAAAACTTCTATTATTTTCAGCTCCCGTCTTTCCACCTCCTCAGTTCTTGTGAAAACTCTACTGATGGAAAGTGGCCAGCTCCCAGATATCCTGTACTTTGAAGCTTCTCTTTGTGAACTCAGGGAGAGAAAGATATGTAACTGGTTTGCCCAACACTGGGAGATTTTAAAAATTAGAATGATAGGTGTAAGCAAACTGTTTTTCTTTGTGATCTGCCTTTAGCTGCAGTCGTGGTTTTCAGTAGATTCCTGCACTATTGACTTGTGTTTCCAGCATTGATTGGGATGCTCTGCAGATAATTGTCTAGCAGGTGGCAAAGTCGGAACTAATCCATCAATTGGTTAAATTCCACCTAGTCCAAATAATCTTGTTAGTAGCTGTTTTGCCCTTTCAGCAGTCACTTTAATTAATATTCAGGGTTGTGGAGACAATCAGGTTTCCACCCTGCTGAAGGAGGAATTGATTTTTTAAATTTTAAATTAGTATTAATTTTTAAGGGGTTATTTTGTCCTACATCAGACACAGAACAGCCTCTCAAAAACTTTGAATCAGTACCACCAGCTTGGTTTCTGCTTTGTCTGGCATGACTGTCCTGTCTGGCTTTGTCCCTTCCATTTAGAATGTGCTGGCACTAAGAGAAATTGTGTAAGTAGCTTCTGAGATGGATGGGACTCACTGTGAGAATTTGGTTCTTATGTGTCTGGTTGCAGCATTACCTTATAATCAAAATCTTTTTTCTGTGGTGTTGAAGATACTTTCATATTTGTGAGCAGGAACATATTTGCAGTATCATGAAAGCAATTTACAAAGCTTATTGAAAATGCAGGTCTTGATGTGAAAGTTTCTGAATGAAAAGTTTTTCAACCCGTTCTTCAAAGGGATTTTTTTCATTTTGTTGCAGAAGAACATGAAACAAAGTGAATATGAATTTTCTACACTTGGTGAAGTATCTGCTCAAGTTGAAGAAATCAAGTTGCCCTACTTGATTTCTTCTTGTTTTTGCAGCTTTCTGCTCCCTCAGGCTGGAACAACTCTGTTTGGTTGGGTTAGTGGCAGAAACATGGTGAACAAAAATCTGGAATTGATCACCTTAAGCTATTTTTCAGATTTAAAAAAAAAAAAACCAGGTTTTCACTTTGCTTTGAAAGTTCACAGTGGGTAAACTGCGATGTTTGCTGAAGTTGGCTTCTGGAGAAATGTAGATTCTGTAAGGGTTAAATAACTTCTGTGAGTGACTTAACAGGAATGTTGGAGGCTTTGAGACAGTATTGAGTTGTTTAGTAGTGATTTAGAGGCCTTTCTCAAGTATGATGTTCAAAGATGCTGTTTCTTTTAAGAATAAAATGTTATATGAATGAGTTGCAATACAAAGGCAAACCTTTATGGATTGTTGTGGGTAGCTTTGATTCTCAAATTCTGTAGCCTTTGAGTTGTTTTTGCCACAGCCCTGTTGGTATAAGGTAACATAAGCATGAATTGGTTTGACTGGCAGAATTTTGGGGCAGAGAGCTGATGCCCAGTGCACGTTTGACTTTGCATTGTCAGCAATTTGCTCCTGTTTGTTTCATACCTAAGTGCAGTACCAGAGCCACGTTCATCATTTCCTCTCCATCGGATGCTTCCAGTCCCTTCCTGCCTCCCCCATGGCACAGCTCTGCCCAGTGGAGTGTTCATTGCAAGTTTTATTGCTATTAGGGCCGCATCAATTGACTCCTCGTGGCACGCAGGGTCAGATGGGCTGCGTGGGGAGTTAAAGTTTAGCACGGTCAGTGGCTGTCTCGCTCTGCCTGCACAGCTACACACAGAGCTGCTTGCTGAGAAGGCTCACTTCAAGTGTCTGTGCAAAGAATGCTTGCCACAAGCCTGCATCAGCTCAGATTTGTTTAATATCCAATTGTATTAAAAGAAATTACAGAGCATTTCAGTAGCACCATATGGGAAGAAACCATATGTTGTATGGGTAATTTTGTTTTGTGAATAAACAGGGTGGGAATCTGAAAAGATGTCATAGAACTTTTGTATTTCTAATACTTTATTCTTAAAATGTCTCCCTGCTTTTGCTGAGCTCTACAGCAGTGTTTTTACAGTCTGAGGGAGTACCTGCATTCTCAGGCTGTTCTCTGTGCTCCTGCCATAAGTGGCTCTGCTGACCTGTGCACACTCATGTGAAACCTCAGCATGACCCAGTCCCTGTTTCTGCTCTAAGAACAGGCATAGCTGAGTTTGTCAAGTGGAAGCCCATGTTGCCTGGGGCAAACCTCTATCTGAAAGAGATGTCAAGGTGCAGAATAAATTCACTAGGAATGTCTTTGTGGGGAAGCAGTCTACTTTTTCCTAGTTCCTAAACGGTCTGGAAGGAGCAGTTCTCATAGGGAAACTACATATGCTGACAGTTTCTGCACCTCTTAAGTGAAGCCTAGAGAAGTGTGTGATTTTTTTAAAATCAATGTCAGGTCTCTAGACCTTTTGATTTTTGCACGCCCCCTGCAATGTATTCATTTACCATTTCAAAAATATAACTTGGGAAGAGGAAGGAACACAATGATCAGAACTAAAAGGCTGAAATTGCCCTGAAAAGCCTTTTCCAAGGGCAAGTGCATGCACTGATTACACAGACATGGACTGAAATTAATTTCCTGAAGAAATTAATTTCCATCATTCACATATCCAGCTAACCCTCAAATAAGTGGGTTTTATGCCAAGGCTTGCAGACATGTTTGAGGAGATGGCTTGTGAATTCACAGATGTTTTATCCTCCACCCAGAGTTCTTGTAATCTTTCCAGAGTTCCCAGAATGGGGATCAGATTGTTCCCATTTCCAGGAAAGAGAATGCAGAGATGTGTTTAAATTCTGAATGCTGCCAACATGTGGGTAATTGAGGTGTAGCAGTGGGTGGTTCTCGGCAAACACCTGCTTCCTTTGAGTGTGAGCTTAGCTCTTGCCAATTTTACTCTCAAACTTCCTTTCCCCTTTCTTCTCACCTTCTTTCTCACTATTCCTGCCACATTAACATGATGCTAATATCTTCATTTTCTTTCCAATTGCCATTTTCCCCAGGATAGCATTAGATTGTGCCTGACTGTTGTTTTTGTCTGGGGTGGGTTTTGTTTTGGCAGATGTTTATTGAACAAAACAAGATGAAAAGGCAGAGTCAGTTGCTTCTGCAAAATTCTGCTCCTGATCAACAGCTTTTGAAGGCTTTGGATGACAATGCTAAGCTAACCCACGCATTAGAAGAAGAGAGGCTTCAACACCAGCAAAAGGTATAACAGAATTTCTTTTCATCTCATGCAGAAGTCTTTGAAAACCTCCTGAATTTAAGGAGTGTGATGTCTTTATTACATTCAGAATTACTTGAGATCATATCCCCTGTAAGAGCTCAGAGTTTAAAAACTAGATTTCAGAGAAGGCTCTTATTTCCTTCTTCTGGGTCACTGTTGAGACTTGAGTACAAAACTTGAAGGCTTTTGAGCCTGACGGCTCTGGTTTAGGAAAGTATTCTGGGTGCCAGTAAATGCAATTACAAGCAGTCAGTCAGGTTCCATTAAGTGAAGAGATGACAGGAGAATATTTTGGGCATTGAATAATACAGAGCGTGTCTTGGGAGGATAAGCAAAGAAGAACACAAGGTGAGAGGTAGGCAGTTCACATTTGTAGTCTGGGTTTTGCTGAAGTGTTAATGGAGGGGGAAAAGCCACACATAGTGGAGCAGTGAAATGTAAGGTGAATCTGCAGAGTGGTGTGAGAGGATCTGAACTGCTAGGATACAAACAAATATATTCTTTGAAACTGGACTAAATTAATCTCTTTTCTGCAAGAAATCAGCAGTACTTCCCAGGAAAGCCTGAAAATGAGCCTTCCTTTAGCCTTGAGGCCTGTTCTTAAAACTCTGTTAGTAGAGTAGTGCTAGGGGTAGGTAAACAATTCCTGCCCTTCCATCAATGCAGCAATAGTAAGACTATGCAATCTCAAATGCTTCCAATTGAGTTCATAAAAAACCTCTGCCTCTTTGGCTGCTTGGAAGTCTAGAGCAAAATGCACGTATTTTCGGATCTGGGAAGTTGCTGCTACTCTGCATCTGAGTGCTGCCTCTGATTCAGATACTCCATAATTCACCCATTGGCATCTGCATGAGTTGAGACAAGGGAGTTTAAATAACCAGCCTGTCAGTGGAAGCAGTAAGAGAACAAAAATGTCAATGTTCTCGTGCTTCAAATGAGGACATGTTCTGAAATTAAATTCTAATTATGTGATAAAACCTCTATAAAAAGAAAAGGGAACAACGTAGAGCTTAAGTACTTTGGAGGTAAAGACATATTTTAAAGAAGAGATAAAGCAAATTAGGGACATAACAGAAAATTCTGACATCTCTCAGAAGAATCTTTGCAGCTCTCATTCAAAAATTTTCCTTTTTTTGGGACTTGTGCTTCACCCCTATACTATAACGTGATGTTTTGAGGCATAACTGTGCCTAGTGGGTTATGTGCCAACAGGAGGGGCAGAAAATGCCTTTTATTGTGATGAATGTTCTTGTTTGCCAACTGCAGATCAAAGAATTGGAAGAGCAGCTAGAGAATCAATCACTGCACAAGGAGATTAGTCGCCTTAAACAGCAACTAGAACTTTTGGAAGAAGATAAAAAAGAACTGGAGCTGAAGTGTCAGCATGCAGAAGAAAAGGCTAGAGACCTAAAGCATTCAGGTAAAATCATGTAATAACTTTGATTTTAGGGGTAAAGTGTGTGTGGGGGTGGTTGGTGCACACCTAATGGAGTTATTATATGTGTTACATTTGAGACTTCAGAAGCTTTTGTGTAGCTGTGATCCAGACCTGTGCTTCACTAGACAAAGTACAGCAGCTGTCTTCAACTGCAGAACAATGATGTCCAAAAGGTGTGAAAAAATAACCTTGTAAAACTTTTGTAAAGTACAAAAATTCTGCTGTTAGGGTTTCCTGAGTCTTACAGATGGATGAATGTATGGGAATGGGTGTCTGTGAAAGACACAAATGATTGTACCTGGAATTTAAAGTCACTCAGTTGATTTTTAATTTTTTTTACCTTTTGAAATTTAAAAACAAGTGTAAAATACTGTAATTTTAATTTGAATCCATCATTGAAGAACAAAGAACCATATCGACTTTGGAAGTTGTATTCTGTACTTCTGCCATAATTCCTACTGTACACAGAACAAATGCTTAAGATTTTTGTAACTAAAAGAAATTCAAGGCTTTTCTCTGTTTCTGCCCTTCCCTGCTTAATTACATTTTACAGCATTTCAAGTGCAGAAAAGCAATTTCTGCATTTTAGATCTGACATGAAAACAGGAGAGGAAAAATCCATTCTGCCACCACCGAATTTCGACCATTTTTATGGGAAAAGCCCACACCATCAGCAAGACAGAGATAAGTCTGAAGGCTGAAATTGGCAATTTCTTTCATTTCTCATTAGTTCATTCTCAAATGCAACCTCAAATAGACCATTGCAGGAATGGGATCAAATTTTCCATGCTCTATCATTTTATATGAACAATCCTGTATGAGGGGGAGTTTTAGTTTCAGTAGTAACTGAGTTTGGAGGTTTAATGGGAATCCTGCATTGTTCTTGGTAGAAAATGTCAAAAATAGGACTTCCAGCAGTTCTGTGGTTTAGTCTTATTTGATTTTAGTTAATTAGGGTTTTTTTCTTAAACCATCAAAGTTGGTTTTTAGAGGAGATGATGAGAGCCCAAGAACTTACTGTGGTTTGTTCCATTCTCTTGTGCAGTTGATGAACTCCAGAAGCGAATCCAGCAGTCTGAAAATCCTGCTCCACCTCCGCCGCCGCCACCGCCCCCTCCTCTCCCTCCTCCTCCTCCCCCCAACCCCATACGGTGAGTGCTCCCACCCAGGGCACAGCAGTGGTGCTCTGCACAAGCAGCATTCCTACAGCAGCTGCCATCCAAGCAGGGAGAGTGTCTTTAAAGGAAAAAAGGCTTTCTTCACCCGTCTGGGGCTCCTGAGCACACTCAGTACCCCACCTGCCCACAGGCTTAAGACCCTGACCAGTTCTGAACAGTGTCTGCCTTGCCAAGCCTAACAAATTGTCTAGACTGTGACTTTGGAGGAGGAGGGATACCTGTCTCCTCTAAATTTAGGAGATTTTTTTTTCCCTATTCACCTGATAGCTGTAATTATAGACTTGTGAAATGCTTTCTATTGCCAAGAAAACTCCTTTGAACCAAAGCATATGTTAGATTATTGTGTGTCCCTTCATGTCAGATAGTGATGATGAAAATGCAGACTCCATTGAGTTCCCACAATTACTTTCATAAGTTAAAAAGGAAAGGAAAAAAAAGAAAATCACCACCCAGTCATCAAGCAGTTTTGGGCAAAATTAGCAAAATTTGGCCTGATTTCTGCAGAGTATAAAAGAGGCTGACTAGTCTGTGATGTATCAGGCATTACACCCAAACAAATTAACTAAACCCTAAAGAGTGCTTAGTTCATTTTAGAAACTCAGTTAATCTTCATGTTGTCTGCTTGGTTTTAAAAACAAATGGGTGACAGTTTGCAACCTTCTGTAACAGAAATGACATCCAGGAGTCTTGTTAACTACTGTGTTGAATATGTGAATGGAGATGGTTAGTGGGGAGAATTCATCCCTTTGTGCATCTCACATTGTTTTTGGAAACTAAGCATGTTCAGAACGATTGCGTTTGGCCTTTTCGCTTCTTTTATGTCCATTGACTCATTTGGCCTGCTTGCTTCTGTCTCACTGATGGATAGCATGAATTAACTGCGTAAGGGTGTTGTGGGATTTTTTGTTTAAATTTGTGCCCTTTACTGTTTGGAATAGATGAAACTATTAATTTTAAGCCCTGTAGTAACAAAGTCAGACAATTTCCTCATGCACTGTGACATGTATGTGCATAGAAGTTGTTTCAGAGCATAGGCACTGGGTGCTGCTTTTTTCTGGGACAGAATTTTGACCCTTTATTCCAGGAATGTCACTGTGCTCTGTAAGGAATGGTGTTCAGCAGGGAGTGATAGGCCTTAGTGACACATCAGATGTGCACAGGAGTTTGTACTTTGGTTTGAAGATGAATCATTTACTGGTGTGGACTTTTACGTTGTGACTGTAGTGAGGGGATAATTACTTGACACTGTAAGAAGATTACAAACTTGGAGATGGTGGGGAGATACTGATCACCATATTTAAGTGTCCTCTGGAGAACAATACTTCAATATCTACAGCTCTTCTTTCTGTTTATTGTGCCGGAGCAGCTTCCATTTGTCATGTGTCACAATGAGACACTGGCTTTTAATATTCAAATCTGGAGTGTTTTGATTTGTGCCTAATGTCTGTTAAAAAGAAATAAATTTCTCTGGTGCATTTTGATGGGAGGCATTGTGGGGGGTAATTCAGTACATCTGCATTCAAGAACCATTAAATGAGTCTTTTGTGAGTGGCTGTATAATCAGGTATAAGCAAGCTGGTGGTGTGTCATGTTCAGGCTCGTTCTGACAGCGTGTGACACAGGACACAATGACAATCTGCAGTTTCATTTCCCCCCAAGGTCTCTCATGTCAATGATTCGCAAGAGATCTCACTCCAACACCAACGTGAGCAAGAAGGAGAAGCCTCCTCAGCAGGAGTCAGGTACAGCTCATCCCTTCTCAGGCCATGTGGGTTATCCACTGGCACTGCAGGAAAAGTGCTGGAAAGGAACTGGGGATAAAGATGGTGATTCAGATGCTGTTAATTGTCAACATTAACCACAGCCATCCATGCCCCAGCATATTCCTCTGCCTTGTAGTGCAGAAATGGGATTGCAGCCCAGGAGTATATGCACCAAGATGGGAAGTGGTATCTTTGGTATTCCAGCTTTGCTATTCCTGTGAAGGATGGCTGAGGACTCTGGGCTGTCTGCTTTGGAGAAAAGGAGGCTGAGGCGTGACTTTATTGCTCTCTACAGCTCATGAGCATGGGACAGGGAGAGGGAGGTGCTGAGCTCTTCTGCCTGGGATCCAGTGACAGAAAACATGGGAGTAGTTTAAAACTTCATCAAGGAATGCTTAGACTGGATATTAGGAGGAATTTATGGTGAGAATGGTCAGGTTGATGCCCCAAGCTTGTAAGTTTTTGAGGCCCTTGAGAACATGCCCTAACTTTTGGCCAGCCCTGAAGTTGTCAGGCTGTCAGACTAGATGGTCATTGCAGGTCCCTTCCAACTGAAACATTCTGTTCTATTCTGCTGCAAACTTCCTCGAGATCCCAAGTAAATTTTTGTGGCTGTCATAGTCATCTCTGCCTCCACAGCATCCAATTTACTTCTTCCAAAAGGATTTGAGTATGAACAGTCTTCGAGGCTGCAGGTCAAAAACCTCAGGGGAAGACCTAGCATTTGCTGTAACTGGTGAAAAGTTCTAATCTTCCTGCTTGAGCTGCAGCATGTGCAGGGCTTTGTGCTTCCAGAGGTTACCTGGTAAAGGCAGGAGACCAAACCTACAAGCATTAAACAGAAAGCAGGTTACATTCAGCGTAATACAGGGAAATTTCTAAACTTCCACATGGCAGTTTCTTCTGTCCAGAGCCTCTCCACAGAGCTTGTTTGTTAAATACTTCAGTTTTCATCTGTCAATTCATATCTTGTGAAATTACCACTCGGAGTGGACTGTAATTCTAATCCTTTAATAACACTGAAAACCTAAAACAAAACAGTCTTCCACTAAGGTGGCTCTGCATGCAAAGTAACAGCTGAAATTGCATTTTATTGTTGTTAATGGAAGCTGGAAACTTAGTAGGTTGAGAACAGGAGTTAAGTACAGACTTACAAATGACTCTGAGTGCCTGAAGAGTCAGAGCTAGTTAGACAGGCATTGCCAGTTAAATAACCAAGGATTTTCTTGCTGTTTCTCTCTTCCTTCTGAAACAGCAGGAGTTTGTTTGTAGTGAATTGCTTAACTCATTTGCTGCCACTTAAACAAAGAAGGGAACCTGGCTGAAATTATAGGATATAACTGTTAAAAAAAACCTCCTGCTGTTAGCAGACTAATGGTATGTAAGTAAGGCTGGATTGTTGCATCCAGCAGGAAGTGAGGGAAAGAAAGTATTACTCCTCCCATTTTTCAGGTGAGAATCTGAGGAATGGAGTGACTTGGGCAGGTCCTTGGGGGAATTTCTGGCAACTGGTTACCAGTCTAAGAGAAACAAGGTTGTTGGTCTGGATAAAGTAGTTAGAGGCGACCTTGTACTGAGATCTCTGATGAAGAGTCAGTCTTAGCTTTCAGTAAAAGTCCAATTATGGTGCCTTAATTTGTCAGAGCTCCTTGCCTTGAAGCATCCTAGATGTTTTGATTACAGCTTTTTGTTGAGACTGTCACAAACAGTGATTGCAGGAAATAGTATGAAATTCACTCTAAGTTCTCTACTCCCCATTCTTTCATTATTTATTAGCAAACTCACAGTTCTAACCTTTCTTCAATCACGTATAAACTGCTTTTTCTCTTAAGAGCTGAGCTGTTCTTAAAATAAAAATAAAAGGGAGAAAGTTCTTTCTTGATCTAGTTATTATATCAAATTTGAGGCTTGTTTTGACCCCTGTTAAGGACTTAGAATGAGTGGTTTCTATCCCATACCACCAATTAAGCTTTTATATTTGAAACAGCCTGTTTGTGAAATTAAAGCCTGACATTAAATCGGCTTAGAATACAGAAATCACATTTCTATGAATCATCAATAGTACCCTGACAAGTGAGAGAGCGAAAGTCTTTTTAAAATTCCTGTTATATAAGGTACAAGGTTGCAGCTTTGAATAGCATCAACCCTATTTCTCCATGTATTTGCTTTAAGTGCTCTCCCCCCTCTTTTTGGTATGTTAAGTGTCTTTTGTTTTGTTATCCAGAACACTGATAAGTTAACAGGTGTTGTTTAGGTTCATCACAGAGCTTCATCTGAATATTTTGCAGTCCCGATACCAAATCCCTTGAAAAAGCAGCCATTTCCTTTCATGGTATTTCAGTTTTTGTCTTTAACTTGGTACAGTGTTTATTGAAAGGGTGAGTTTAGTTCAGTGTGAGGTGCTGAGGAGACGTGGTTGGGAGTCATTGTCACGGAGCATTCTCAGCTTGTTCAGTGTCATTGGAGCTGTGGAAATTTCTGCTGAGCCACAGTGGAAGCAGAGCTGTGTTCTGCAGTCCCTGGTGCTTCAGCCCATAGCACTGAGCTTTTGCACCTCCCAAACAGTTCCAGGAGCTTTGCACTTTTCAGGAACTTTTCAGGGCCCTGATTCTGTCCAAAATTCTGCAGTTGGGCATTTGCAGAGTCAGAATCCTCAGTGTAGATTGGCATTTTACCCTTGAGGAGCTTGGGACAGTTGAGCTGATAGCAAAGATTGCTGAATCCAGAACGAGAACGTGGTTTTTACTTTGTACCATTTCTCTGTAGTTCCTGTCTGAAATGGGATCTGCTCTTGGACTTTTCTAGCAGGTGAAGAAGTCACAGATCTGAAGAGGCAAGCTGTGGAAGAAATGATGGACAGGATTAAAAAGGGAGTTCACCTGAGACCAGTCAACCAATCAAGCAGGCCTAAAACAAAGGTTTGGAATAAATAGCAGAGATATACATTAGCTAATACAGTCATTTACACTGAAAATAAGCTTTTCTGTTAAATATTCAGAAGAATACATTTTCCTCCCCTCATTTACTTTTCTTGATTTTGGAGCAAGTGAATTAGAGCATCATATACCTGAAGAACGGGTAAAAATGAAGGCAGCAGTAAGTAAATAAAGGCCAGTTTCTTTGACAAAGAAAAGAAACCTGTAAACAAACAGCTGCTAAGAAACAAGAAGCACAGAGAGAGTAACTGAATTGGTTAACGGGTGATCAACAAGTAGACTGCATTGGCACTTTTTTTCTTTCATGCAACACTTACAACTAATATCTGAATGTCGTTACTGTAAGACATTGCTTACAGACATCTTCACAAGAGCATAATCTTTACGTATAGTCTGTGATTCACAGTGTTAAGAGCAGAGGCTCTCCTCCTCATCTGAGTGAGGAAACAGATGAAATGTTAGCCCTGGGCCCATGGGAGGAGGGGCAGAGGAGCATCACACACCCCAGGCCTGTGCAGCACCCCCTCTGTGAGGTCTGTGTGCAGGTTCAGAGTCTGTTCTGCGCCATTTCTCGTGGCTTTTAACATCCATGTGTTGTGTTTGTTTGCAGCCAGAAACACCAAAGCCTTCTGAAAGTGCAATGAAAGAATTAAAAGGGATTCTGGTAAGAGAACTTTCAGCTTGTATTTAATTTTCATCTCATTGAGCTGACAGGGCCTTCTGTGCAAACTTGAAAACTTCTGCATTTTGGTTTGAAGCCATAGAGCAGTTTTGGAGCAAATCTTCCAATTTCACCTTTGACTTTGGTTTGCCTTAAGGATTGATTTTGGTATTGCTAGGAGAATTTATTTTTGAACTCTGCTCTGGGTTTGTATGCTGCTGCCACTAGAGGGGATTTTATGGTCTGTGTCTGTTATAGATCCTTTGGAAATTTTCCAAATACAGTGGGGATGCTTAGGGATGGAGAGGCAGCTGAGTATCTCTATCTAGTCCAAAGTAAAGCCCCTGGGCTGCACATGTAGTAGATGGAGAGTTCTCCTCATCAACTGCTGCCCTCTTTCCTGTGGCACCAAATTTCTAGTTAGCGTAGATAAAGTCTAAATAAAGGAATATCTCTGGTTTGTCTGCATTTCTGTGTAGAAAAATTCAATTCTGAATAGTTGTCCACGTAACCATTTATCACAAAATACAAACATTAGGCATGTTTGGTCCAGCTGAGAGCAATGTGCTAAGTTTGCTCCTGTTGTGTCCTTTACTCCTCTGTTGCATTGCTTGTTTTTAACTGGTTGCTTCTTTTGCACAAGAGCTAAAATTGTATCAGTCAGAAGGAGCTGTAGTTGTTGCTCCCTGACTTCTGTAACCCTGAAGCTTTTGAAGTACCACTTTGGCACCTCAAGTGAAATTTTGCCAGTGTTGAAAGCAAAATACTTCGCTTCCACTCTACAGAAGGCAAAGCTAATCATTCTCACCATCCTGTGGTGTGTTAAACTTGCTGTTCTCCAGTCATGTGAAAGCGGGGGAAGAAGGGAAGAAATGATCTAGAGAGTCACCAGACCTTAATGCTGAGCCCTAATTAGAGGGACACATAATTAAATGCGGCAGTAAATAGAAAAGGAATAAAATGCAACACTGAGACTGTGTTTTAAAGGGAATTCCATAATTACAGGAATAGTCAGATGTGGTGTGCTGTTTGGACCAGTGAGGGTTGGACAGAGCCATCCTGCCCAAGGTTCTTTCATTCTGTAATAGCTGTTTTATTTCTTTAGCACTGTGTCACTGACATCAGGGGAGACTTGATTATGCACTTCAGAGGGAGCAGAGAGGAACCTGCAGGCACTGCACTTCTGTGTCAGCCTCGTCGATTTTGAGCTTTTCAGGCTATTTGCAGTGCAAGACAAACTGTACAAAATGCAGCTCCAGTTTATTCTTGAGAGCAGTGATTATGCACAGTCAGACAACAAACACGGGGGTGGAATGTGATGGAGTAAACATTTGTTGTTACTATGCTAATTATGCATTTTGTGTAGACCTCCATATAATTGTTACAAACAAAACACATTTATGTTGTGCAAATTCCAGAGTTGGAGTGACTCCCTTTTCTAAGTTGCTTTCGTGCATGTACATTTGTACAGATCTGGAGCATACTACTAATGAAGAACCTGCTCAGTTAAATTTCAAATAGTTTTGAAAGAAAATATTGTAACTTTCAGGCAGTAGTGAAGAATTAAGAGTTACTTTGCAGGGCTCCTTAAAGTAGCACAGCTTTTGCAACTTGCAGTGCTATTTCCTTTTGTCCCTGGCTACTTCTGCTCAGAAGTTATGTGCTTGTCAACAAAAGATGTCAAAAATGTCTTGTTTATGGTCTGGAAAAATGCTATATGAGGCTGACATGTTTTGGAAGGCTGAACAAACAAGATTTCTGGGAAGATTCAGAGGAAGAATGAAATAGTATATGGGTGCCAAATTTTCAGTTGCATTATATACATTTTGGGGAAATTTTACTGTTAAGTAATTTTACTATTTACTATTTTATTCTTGTCTAATAACTGAATGTTGTGAATTGGGAAATGCATGCAGTATGCACTGAATGCATGTTTAAATTCCTGTAGGCAAGTTTGTGAGGTTTCAAGCTTTGCTTAAGGCATCTTTCTCCCACATTCAGAAAAGTGCTCCTGGACTTGCAGCTTCACTGATACTACATGCTAGCCTTGACACAAGGCATTTATTTCAGTCCTGCATATGTAAAAAACTGTTTCAGCTTGAGATCTAACTCTGTGCAAAAGAGAAACCTTGAAGTGTGTAGACACAGGGTCAGGTTTATGGCAGATCAGCTGCATTGTGGGATATGATATGCTGCAGTTGTAGCTGATAAGTACTGACTTCTGCAGAAACGTGTACACACCAGGACACAGCAACACAGGACCTTGCTAAAATATAAAACCCACTGGAGCAGCAAAATATGGATCTTTGGCTTTTTGCTAACCGAGATTAATTATGGGCATGATAACTGGCGTTTTTTTAAGATCCTTTAAATGTTAAGATGGAGGAAGTTGACAGTTGCCTGCAAACATCAGAATTTGTTCATTAGTGATCCAGAGCATCTCTCTTATGCCTGTTACCAACTCCCTAATGTGTAGTAAGTGTGGTTTATGCCTACATTGTGAAATGTAGGTAAGGGTCGGATGGTGAGCTGATCCCAGATGCTCATGTTGTGCCAATGGAAGAGCTTGGCTCGCTGCTCTAGAACTGCAGTGTGAAGGATTCTGAAGTTCTGTGTAATGAGCTGCTTGGCAAAGCATAATCTGTCTTTGGAGAGTTTCTCATGCCTGTTTTTTACTGTAGGAAACACTGAATAAATCCACTAGTTCCCGAAGCTTGAAGTCCCTTGAAACAGACAGTGGTGAAACAGAGCTGGAACGAGTTCTGCGACGCCGGAAAGTGACCACTGACCAGGACAGTGGCAGTAAGTGCTGGACTCCTTTGCAATCTTCTTCCTCTCCCTCCATTAGCTGACTCTTGAAGCTTTACATTCTCTTCCAGACCATTGCCATTGCAGCCATTATGGAGAGCTCCACCTTCTTCTACAGTGACTCCCTTCCCATCTCACCTGTTGCTTTTCATCCCATTTTCTCCAAGAGATGCCTCTGTCAAGATTTTCTGCACACACAGACACGTACACGCAGGTTCTTCTTTCCTGCCTGGAGCTCAGGTGTTATTGCTGGAGTTGATGTTTGAATCTACTGTGAAAGTAACGCTAGCCAGAGAAATGAGATTTAGGACTGATAATTTGGATTAACCTCCTCTGCCGACGAGGGGTCTGCAGTTGTTATGCTGTGCTTTACTATCATGTTCTGTAAGAAACTATTGTTCTGCTTGGTTACGCACACAGTTTGTGTAAGTCCATGCCATAGCTGGTGCAGATGTGGCTGCTTTGAGTGTCACTGTAGAGTTTTATCTTGGACTTTGCAGTCACTTCAGTGACTCCTCATTAGTATTGAGAAAAGGCTTTTCTGCCATCACAACAACCAAAGTTGTGCCTGGGTAGGGCTGTGTGGGCAGCAGGACGTAGCAGCCCAGAAGGCAAGAGAATCAACATTGCAAGTGCTGCCTGTGGTACAAGAAAGGGCAGATCTTGGCGGGGAGAGCAGAAGCTGCAAATGTGGTATTTTGATATTCTCTTGCACTGGACACTATTCATTAAAATTCCATTTTGATTTCTGCAGTTAGCTTGAGTTCTGCTCTGTTCTTCATTTGTTTCTAGACCAATCTGGGTAATGGAAGCATTAAAGTTTCTTTGGATTTTAGGTCCCACTGGAATCTTGGCCACATCAGAATCCAAGTCTCTGCCTGTGCTGGGTTCGGGAGCCAGTGCCCCACAGGCAGCTTTGAACAAGAAAGATGTGGAGACAGAATTCGCTTCCAAAGTACCCAACTCAGGTCCTGTCTCTAACCAGCCTAAGGGTGCTACAGGCTCCAAGCCTACCTTACAGTAAGTAGAGTATGGATTTCTAGATACATTTTAGTACAAGATGTGTTTAGCTGGTGCCTTTTGAAAGTGATTTAATATCATTTTTTGTTAACAAGATAAATGTACAGTCTGCAGCTGTTTACCACTGACTTCTCAAATAATTTTCAGTGTCATGTGAAACTAGAAGTTAAATTCTCTGTAGTAAAGTTCTTTCCCTCTAAAACATGTGAACATTCATCAAAAAAATCTTCATCTTCTCTGGCAAAAAAATATCAAGAGATTTTGAAGAATAACAAGGTTGAGGATTTTTTTCCATATCCTGAAGAGGGATGATAGTTACAACTGTTAACTCTTGATTAAAAGTCGTTCTAGCAAATATTTTATAAAATGCAATCATGTGAGTCATCTTGGTCTAGATGCTGGGATGAAGGGCAGTTTCTCTTGAACCAAAATAAGTCCTGACTATTACTCTTAAAAATTTGGTGGTACAAATTTTGAATTACCTTGAAATCTCAAGATTAAAAAAAAAAATAAAAATCAAAATCAAAAAAGTGCTGCATTTGCACAGATGGGCAGCAGAATCTTTCATCACAGCAGAGTGAAGACCCTGTGTGCCAGTCCAGCATCAGAATTAAATCTACTTCAGCAATATTTATTTCAGACAGATTCCCTGGAGGATTGGTTTGTCTCCAACAATACTGGACTCTTTGTGGAATTAGGCTGTGCGCTTGCTTCGGTTCCTCTGCCAGGTTGTTTGGCACTTTGTCACTTCAAGAAAAGGAAATAGATGAGACAAATCAAATTGGCAGAATATCGTAGTTATGGCTAATTAAACCTCTGATTTCCTGCTCTGTCAGTTAGAAAATACCACCAGTACCAATTGTAGCAAGTCTCCATTGCTTTGTTCAGAGGAGGAAGCCATGACAAATGAGCTGAATATTCAGTTTGCATCTGTTTTTATGAACTAATACTTGGCTCTTATGCAAGTACTTTCATCATTTATTTTTGAGTGGATAAAGAGCCCAATTCCTTTTGTGCTCTATGGTTGTATTTAATTCCCACTGAGTATTAAAAGCAGAATGCCTTTTTCAATCATATGTATTTACCCCTTTTATTTCATTTAAGTATCCTTAGAAGAAAGATGATCTTCATTTTAATTTAATCAGAAAGATGTAGATTTGTTCAACAGTTAATTTGACATGAATAATGCCATTGCATTTTCTTGAACTCCTACCCTAACAGAAAGGTGAGGTTGTTCCTGAAAAATGTGTTTGTAGTTTGTGGAGTTCTACAATTTTGAACAAACCAGAAAATACAAGCAACTCCTGCCGCCTTTTGTGTACCTTTATTCCACCAAACTAAGTGGAAATTGCATTTACAAGAAAGGAAATGAAATAATTGCAGGCCCCAAGGTCTTGCAGAATGCGTGGTGAATTGAGAGTGAAAAGGATCTTGTGTTGGCAGTCACAGTTGTTACGTGTTATAAAAGCATATGTGAAGCTCAATTTATTTCTCAGCTTGCCTATTCAGTGACATCCCGAAAGACACATTTCACTTTAATTTATCTGTTTAAAGCATTAAAACAAATGTGGTGGGCCAAACTCCTTAGTGCTGCAGGGCTTCCTTGCTCTGAGTCCCTGGTGTAAACCTGCTCCATTGGGAGCACTCACCCTAGGGATGCTTTCCCAGCAAGAGAGAAGGTGCTGGGGCTCTCCTGCTCTCCTCTGACCAGGCTGGCAGGAGGAGCAGGGGTACCCTGCAGGCCCCAGACCACATTGCAGTGCAGCTGCTTTTCCTTTCTCTCGTGGGTGCTGTTTGCAGCAGAGCTTGGTGGAAGCAGCCTCCAGACTCGGAGGTGTGAAAGTGCTGTTGGAGCAGGGCTCATTGCAAGCAGGCAGCAGAGGGGAGTTCCTTTGGCCAGCAGGTCTAACAATTTGGCTCTGGAATTAGGCACTTTTCTGGGCTTTCCTGGAAGCAGCTTAATTTGCATCAGCAGAGCACTTCTGAAGCAAATCTCGCTGCTGTGTGTGTTTGCCGTGCTTTGATTTGTGTTCTGGAGTGTTCTCAGAGCATCCTGGACCCTGGATTCATTGCATGAGGGAAGCTGAACCAGGAGATGTGACCCAGCCTTCCTGGGTGTCCTGGAGGGATCATACAGGAGCTGCTTTAGTGAATAACCCTGAAATGTGTGCTCTGAAGCAGGGGCTGCTTCCCTCCACACTCTGCTCCTCTTGCACCACAGCATTCCCTAAAGGAGCCCCTGTTCACTGAACAAGCAGTGCAGTGCTGGACTGGATACCCTAAATGAGAAATCCTCTTCTCCTTAGTCACACCTGAGATTAAAGGACGCAGCTCCCTCATTTGCAATTCCTTGAAATGTGACCAAGGTGTGAAGGTGTGATTTCCTTTATTCCTAGGTGTCTCTTGCAAGGCAGGGTTTATTCTTTTTTCTTCACCTGGATTTTAACGTTATATATACATTATAATGTTATATATACAGCTTGTTACAGAAAGCCTGAGTTTAGAGCCCCTAGGTGAGGTGTTATTTCAGTGCAAGAGGTTCTTTTGTATCTGAAGCCATTATAAGGAGATGGTTTGGAATGTGTGAAATTTTGCTGAGGTGGTGCTTAGGGGTGAGACATCAGAAATGTGTGTCCTGGACAGAAACTGAGGCCTTCCCTCAGTGTGCAGGTAACTTCTCTGGAAATCTCTTCCCTAGTGTTTAACCCAGCATGAGTGTAATTCTGTGACAACTGCTTAGAAGAGAATAGGTGACAATTTCTTTTCCTTGGGAGCAAAGAGAGTTCCTGTGACCCCCTGCAGTGTGTAGGCACAGAAGGGAAGGGTGTGTCTGGCTCTGCCCCGGGGTTTTTGGTTGTTTGCTGGGGTTTTTTCCAGCATGTTGTAAACATTGTGTTTCTGGGGTGCAGAGTTCTCTGCTGACAGAGTGCACTACAGAGAGGGTTAGTCTTAATCTGATGATTTTATACAATTAAAGGATTTGTCCTCCCTCTCCCAGCTGTAATCTTAGTACCCCAAATCATCCACCAGCTCTGCAGGGAGCAGCTCAGCCTCAGCTGGACTGAACTGCAAAGGTTTTCCAGTGCAGCTTGAACATGGGCAATTTAGTTTGAACAACAGATGAGGAAAACAATGGGATGTTCTGGAAGTTGGAGGTCTCCTCAGTTTTAACTGTTTTAAAAGCCATTGTTAGATTTTTCTTAGTTTGTACCCTTTGTGTGCCTTCTCAGTGCAGGCAAAAACTCTACAAGATTATAAATTTAAATAAATTTTCTGATCTTTTTGAGCTTTTTCTAAAAAAAACACCTGAAAATGGGAACAATCTCCATGCTAAAGATTGTGTTCAGTTCTGCTGGCTGCTATGTTGACCACCTTTGTACTCAGCTGGATTTAGCAGAGGCTTTCTGAGATGGAGAAGGTTTCTTGCACTTCCTTCAAAGATGTCTGGTGTGACAGCACTGGTGCTATCAGAGAAGGAAACAAAGGGCCCATTCTCCAGTGTCACTGTTAATATTCCCTGTAATCTCTGTTTGACAAATTCTGGTTGTAGTGTGATGGAATTTTTTGTTCATCTAAGACTTTGAAAACTGGGAAGTGGTGTATTTTTTACTGTTGCTCAGTATTAGCCTTTGGTCCTCTCTGGTTTATTCTCCTGCCTTGTTAAGAATTCTGGAGTAATATACACATCTGCAGTTTTTGCTTTTAGTGTCAATGAATACTGACATAAAATTCTGTTTTCTAATGGATACATATTGCAACAATTGTACAATGATTTCATGAATAGACCACCAAACCAGGTTAAATATGGCCAAGATTCTAATATTAACAGAGGAAACAAAGAAAATCCAAGTCATAGTTGACAATCTGATCCTTAGTTTGTCCTTTTGTGCTCCTCCTGTAAATTCTATGCAAAGGTCACAGCAGTGCTAGTTCACAGACTTTAGTAACCTTTTGGTATTTACACTTTCTGTAGGTTCTGTAACTATATACAGAATATATTGCTTTTGATACTCATGTAGCAAAGCATAGAACATTGCATGTCCCACAGAATTAATCTCAAATGCATTTATCATCTACATCTGTATTTCACAGCGCAGATTTTATGTCTTTAGTCATAAAATATATGCAGATTTGTGAACAACTGTGTGTGAATGATTACAATAGAACTAGGGTCTCAATTTCTGGCTTAAATATATAGTTGAACAAATAACAAGAATATTGATAACAGCATTAACAATCTTAATGAGGGAAGAGCTTTGCATAGAATTAAATGCAAATACCTTGGCTGGACAAAATTGAGTTGTTCAGAATTGTGGCAAACTCTGTCTTTACTCATTGTCTACCCAGCTTTATTTGTAAGCTGCTGTTTATTGAAAAGGAGCACCAAAATTATGTTTATTCTTTATACTGAAACATTCTGCTCTTGACAAACTGTTGAAAGTTAGCTGTGAATATCTGATAAATAGGGTTAATAATTTTTAACAATGCCTCAGCTGTAGCAGCAGCATTGTCAGGTTAGTGTAAAGGATTTGAAGAAGGAAATACTAGTACAACAAAGTAGGATAGTAATTCTTATTTTTATGCTGCAAACACTGATTTAATCACCGGTTTTCTCCATTAAACTACTTTATATCGACATCTTTCATTTTTCTGTCCTTTGAAAGGTGGTAAATATGATTGCCATTTTATCCATTTTTGTTATAAATGAAACAGACTTCAGAGTGTTTGGCTGTGCATCAGTTGTTGGAATGCTGCCATACACTAATGCAGACTCCCCACTGTGAGCCCAGTGAAGAATTATACTTTGATTCACCAGATTGTATTAAATAGTCCAGCTGTTGGGATTTGAAAGATAGTTACCTCCAAAGTGAAATAAAAATGAACTTGGCATTTATGGCTTTGACCATTTTTATAGTGTTGGGCAATCAGCTTTTCAAAAGTAGCACTTTTTAAAATAACCCTCTTCTGGTTACACTGCTTTAAAAAGTTTAATTTGCTGTAACATTCAAAATACCCCACCTTGTATTTTTCTGGAATGATTGGCAACTTTTGCATAAAATAAGCATTATTTTCCCTTTGAAATCACTAGCTTCTGATGATAATCAAATGAGTCTGAAACTGTATCTATTAGTGCTAATTTCTGCATTAATTAACTTATGCCAAAGTTCTAATGTTAGAGACAATTCTTGTAATTAAAGCTTGAACATGGAATTTCATTTGCCGTATCCAGCGCTGCAATAGCAAGCTGAGAAAATTCTTTCTGAAATGGCAAGTGCAGCAACTGTTGTTCCTGTGATAATTTTTTTGTTTTCACCTGTTCATTTACTCTCTCCCCACCAGGTGGGAGCCAGCACATTCCCCACCCCATGTTCTAATTGTTGAGTGGAGTGACCTCTTTCTTCTTTGCCATTTTCTTTAGGACAAAGACTGTCACAATAAAGGGCAGTTCATAGCAGATGGATCCTGTAGCTGAATTTATTTCTCCGGCCTCCAGTTGATTCTACTTTTTCCTTTCAAGGGTGTTACCTTCCCAGTATGGAACTGTTCCTTACAAAGGAGCATGACAATTTTAAAAAAAAGAAAAAGAAAAAGGGGGGAAAAAGTAACTCCGGACAAGCCAGTGCAGTGCATGTAGGACCTTTCAGCACTTGGGATTTTAGCACCTGCCCAGTTTGGGCTCCGGGGGTGGACAGTGCATCCATAGTGGTGTGCAAGGCCCTGCCTAAAGGTGGGCCAGTACAGTGTGTCTGCCTTCCCTGAGCCTGCCCAGCACCGAGCCCTCAGGACTGGGCTGGCAGGCTCTGGGGGGCTCAGTCTCCGGGGGGCTCAGGATCGGGAAGGCTCAGGCTTGGGAAGGCTCAGGCTCTGGGGGGCTCAGGCTCTGGGGGCTCAGGCTCTGAAGGCTCAGGCTCTGGGGGGCTCAGGCTGGGGAAGGCTCAGGCTCTGGGGGTCTCAGGCTCGGGATGGCTCAGGCTCTGGAATGCAGGGTGCAGGAGGCACAAGCCTGCGCTCTCAGGCTGCCTGTGTGCCCACCAGCAGGGTTCAGGTGGCATTGGGAGCACCCCAGTGTGCGCTTGTTCAGGCTGAGCATTCCCAGTTTTGCCGTGTTCTCTGCTGGTACATTCCAGCTAATCGGAGGATTTGCCTGTGTGCTTTCAACACCAGTACAAAGCTTTTGAATATAGACAAGTGCTTTTAGTGTTTGTACGCTGATGCCAGCTTTGACAAATAACCCAGGTGTCTCTGACCTTTCCTTCCTCCCTGCTCGGAGGCTTTTTATCCACACAAATCCCTGCACTGCAAACAGTGCTGGTGTTACCCATTTCTGCAACACAGAGTGTTGGTCAAATACCCCCAGTAGCTCAGCAAACCCAGTAGGTGAATTTCCAGAAATCATTTGCGCTTGCTCCCCGTGAGAGCAGCAGCACACCTGGTTACTCTGTGCCTTAGTCATGCAATGCAGCCCCAAGCAGGTGGCTCTGGGGTAGAGGTGTGGGGAAGATATTTTTCAGTGCCTTGTGAGTTCATTTTTCAGTGCCTTGTGAGTTCATTTTTCGTCTTCCATGCCTGGCTTAACAAATGATCCAAGGGGAATGTGACTGTTGTATTTTGTACACTGCTACCTGTACATAACAGCTGTTAAATCCATAAATCTGTTTATTAGCTTAGTAGACCTCTCTTGTTCATATGTGCTACTAACAGAAATGCTTTTCTGTGTATGTATGCCCTTCTGAATATGGGAACTGTCATCTGTATTAATAGATTTATTCTTTTTCCTCTAGATCAACTAGTCATACAGAATTTACAAGAAAACCTTCCAGCAGTGAAAAAGAGACCGAATCTGTGGTAGTTTTAGATCCTGTGTCCACCAGTGGGGATCAGACGTCCGAAAATGTCCTGAATCAGAACAAAGTGAAAGAAGAAAAAAGCAAGCCACTGCATAAGGAAACAAATGTTGGGAAAATAAAAGAAACAGATAGTTCTAACTGTTAATTGTTACTCTGAAAGGCTGTACCTTTTGGGAATCATTATATGGACGTGAATTGCTTAGGTGTGTTATTAGGGGCTACGATCTGTACTCCAGACAGAAATAATACAGATTGAAATGGTCTTTTGTATGCAGTTTTGTTACATGCACTGAAGTGTTAAATAACTGTGTCACTCAAAATCCCTTTTCCATTTTAATTTTGCAGGTATGGTTATTAATTTCTTAGATAGTGTCAGTTACTTTAAAAAATGGATTTGAAAAGGCTTTTTTAACTCTTCTTCTGTTGAGAAGATGCCTTGTTAAAGGTCTGTTCCAAAGCTTGCCAGAAGCCCTTGCTTCCCTCTTGAGTTGGACAGGTTTGGGTTAGACCCTGTATGTGATTACACCCTCATCAGCTTCAGTAAGGGGGGGTGTTACTAATTATTAATAAAAATGTGTTTAGACACATTGCTCTAAAGATATTTTGATATCCGCTTAAACCAAGATCTTGTTGGTGCCCTGACTGCTGTCCCCACACAGGGAGGAAATGAAAAGCACAAGTACAACCCTTCTGTCTCAGACTGCCAGGGGACAGAGACTGAAAAGCAGAGGCAGTGCAATATCTCACCGTGCTAGCAAGACTTTGGCAGTGATAGCCAGGGTCAGGGGTTTGTGGGCTGGGATTGGTGCTCTCACTTGGATGAAAAGCTTTGCTGTTCCACAGCAACTTTTGGAACTGCTGCAACCGGAGTCTGTTTTTACTGCTGCACAAAAATAACTTGCCTTAGGCTCCGGTGGGTATGGGCTGCGATTGGGATTCATTCTAGGACTGCAGGTTAGTGGGAATCAGCATTCTGAGAACTCCCAGCTGAAAGCTCTCAGAGCTAACAAATGAGCCCTTGCTTTGAACCTGACACACACTAGTGGCATTAATTTCTTTATTAGGTGACACTTCAGGTGTCTGTATTTGATAACACAAATCCCAGTTTCCCTCAGCCCTTAATTCTTAACCACGGTGAGATAGGAACATCATTGATTTGCTCCACTGGCAATTCACATTCCATTGTAGTCTCTTTTTAAATTCAACACAGTATCTTATTCTCTTACAATTAACAAATAGAATCAGGGATTTACCTAAAGATTGGTGTAACTGAAATTGGGTGGGCACATACTTGAATGCACTTGGATTCTTTTTTATTTAATTATTTGAAACAGTGATAGTATTGAAGGATGAATGTTCTGAGTTTGTTGGTTTGACTCTGCATGCAACTGTCTGGTGCTTTTCCTAAAATAAAATGATAGTAATGAGTGTGGTGGTTTCATATCTATTTTGGTGGTTTTTGCATGTTTGCTACAAAAATCTTGGACTTGATCTAATTACCGAATTACAGTTCATAAACTTGGGGAAATTTGTCTCTCATTGATATTTTCATTTCTTGGGGGCAGTTGGTTCTGGTTGTTAACTTTTCACTTAGTTGTCTGTTACACTGAATTTAAAATGCAAAATTTCATATATGTATTTTTCCCTCAAATTATTGCTGCTGTATTATATGTTCAGATTTTCAAATTACACAAAACCCAGAAGTTTTTCAAGAAGCATTTCTTTTACTTAAACTGTTTTGTTACCTAGAACATAAATTATTTCTTTAACTTTTCATTGTTGCTTATTAAAAAGACTTCTGACAAGTTTCCCAGACCTTGTGGAATTGACTTGTTCCTGCTTCCTACTGCTGCCAGTCACAGCTCTGTGCCCAACATTTGGGGTTTGCATTGATGCACTTGTCTTGATGGCTACAACTGGAGCAAAATCTCCTTTGCAGGCTGGATCTCAGAGCAGCATTGAGGGGGTGTGGGGGGATGGAGCAGCATAACAGTCAAAGCCTTTGTTTTTTTGTAAAATGCGGTGCTCTGGGTTGTGATTTTTTTCTTTTTTTTACTGTTTGTCAACAGCTTGCTCTTTGTACGGAGAGAGATTTTGATTTTCCCAAAACAAACATTTAGCTTTGGACTTAACACAGCAGTATTTGTTTTGTCAATTTGTAAATGCAGCACAGAATCTTCTGGTGTTTTCAGGCTATAGTCACTGCTCAGTGAACTTGGTTTCAGCTGAAGGCAGTGGTCCCTGGGAAAAGAGAAGCCAGTATTTGAAATCTCTTAGAGATATGTGGCTGAAATGCTTGAAAATAAATGGATTAGGGAAAATTTAATATATGAGTTTCATACTAGAATGGAAATAAGTGGATTTAGGAATAGTTAATATATGAGTTTCTTCGTAAAAATGTTTTTTCTTAAAAATGTATCCCAAAGTGAATGTTGACAGCCTAGGTTAGTGTGCTGTTCTCTGGGAGCTGAGCAGGCTGGCTGTGAGCCTGCAGGGCTGGCTGAGAGCTGTGGAGGCAACTAATCCTGCTCATCAGGAAGTTGTTCTTCTGGCTGTGGTATTTCAGGAAGATCAATTTCAAGTTTTGCTTCACCTGAAATAGAAGAGGAAAAAGCAGCTCATGTTTGCTGTAATTGGGATGGTTGTCATGTTCTCTGGTGCACACAGATGTTTTAAAATATCACATGATGCTTACAAGAGTTGAAACACCTTTATAAGCCTGGTCTTTAGAAAGAAAAGAGCCCTTTGATTACAGGATGAGGACATGGTGCACATCAGCCTGAGCTGGGGTATTTATTGCATTCCTTTCTTCACTGCCCATCTCACCTTGCTGCCTTATTTCTTTGCCCTGGTGCTCTTGCCAAAATTCCCATCAGCTGACCCTGCCTCGTCCCTGCCCGAGCCTTGAACCAACCTCATGGAAGCCCTGTCCCAGTGTGGATCCCATCACTAGCAGTTCACAGTGACTGTCACTGACAGCTCTCACAGGTTTGTCCCAGCTCTGTGACTCCTCTGTCCCTACCCTCACCACTCAGGGTGCCTCTCAGCCCTGTCCCTGCGAGGTGACAGCAGGTCACACACTGCAGGTGGAGCTGGTGGTGGCACATCACGGCCACCACGGTTGCTCTGAACCATGCACAGGAGAGGGGCCAGGCAATGGGAGAGTGGGGGATGCTCTGGGGGGACTCCTGATGGGCCAGTGTCACCTCCCAGCCATGAGCCACTTAGAGTGCCCTCGGCACAGGCTCTCCAGTGTATTCCAGCTGCAGCCCAGCCAAATGAAGAGCTTGGTATGCAGCTCAGACCTGCTCTCTCACTGTTTCCCTGCGGTTGATTTAGGTACTGGATCTTATTTCTGCCAAATGATTAACTGTGTCGGGGACTGTTGCTGTTTCATTTCACCAGATATAGGTCTAAATATTTGTCAGACTCGAGAGCCTTTGTTTAGACTATACCATTTGAGGAGGGAATATATTAATACTGCTGAGGCAAAAATTAAAATTAGTTAAAATTCATAGTTCTATAATTATCTGTCTTGTTTTTGAAAAGTGCATTCTGTGAAACTTCTTAGCAAAAAAAGAGAATTTCTGTCTATGTCTTTGTTTTTTTACAATGATTATTTATGAGCAAGGGGGTGACTTCAAAAAGCTCAAAATATTTTCAATAAAAAAATTTTCAACTAAAAACTTTGTTCTATAGTGTGCATGTCAAGTACTGCTACCCTACGTATAGAAGACTGAAAATTATTAGAAACCAGGGGGTAAAATGACTTAATTCTGCTTCATGTTTCCTTTTTCTTAGACATAATACAATTCCTACAAACCCCATTCTTCCTCTCCTTGTCTCTTTGCCTCCCCTTCAGACTGCATGTCTTTATTCTGGCTTGATTGATACCTGAGCAAGTGAGAAGTGGCTCTAATGAACTGTTAAGCATTTAGCAGTGCCTTGGTACAGTGTAAAAAGAAGATGCAGATCCTGAAACAGGCAGGCAGATACATACAAGTGGCTAAGGCTGAATGTGCATCGTCAGCTTGGGTTTTCTTGGGTTTTATTTAAGGCTTACCCATGCAATTGTAGCTTTCCAAACACATTTTGTTGGAAATGTAGCATACAAAAGAGGGTTGTGAAATGAAGTTTTGTTAGCAATATATGTTTAGGGGCTCGAGGGAGGTGGGGTATTTGGCCCAAAATTCCACTTTGGCAGCTTTTCGACATGTTATATGCATGGTTTTTGTTTTGTTCCTTTTGCACCGTGGGCTTCAAGACTCCAACCAATTAATTCTGGAAAAAAAGCTTAATGTAGGCTACTTCTCAAGAAGGGGTCTATTTTAACATTCAGTAAACAGATAATCCATTAGGACAACAATATACATTGTGGCAAGTGCTATCCTAGGTTTTTTTTGTCAGCCCTTATTTATAGCCTTTTGATTTGGCTTCCCTCCTGGGGTGCAGTTTCAATCATTCTCCCTGCAATCTTTGTGCCCGTATTCATGGCAGGCTGAAAACAAAGTAAGAAAGAAGCTCGTACGCAGCGTTCCATTCGCGGCCAGTTCCTCCTCTATAGCCAGCAGCCGGTTGTATTTGGCCACCCTTTCTCCGCGGGACAGACCTCCCAACTTGACAAACCTGGCACCCAGGCCAACAGCCTGCAAGGAGAGAGGGCCTGTGGTAAAATTCCTCACTTTGGGAAGTGAAGTCATTCTCAAAAATTAAACACGGTATCCTACTTCTGATTTAACGCCCTCGTCTCTCCGCAGAGAAAAACGGGGGGAATAAAACCGCTCCGTGAAAGATTTGTGGGATGCAAACAGTAATTTTCACTGGCATATGAAATGAAATTTTATTTGCAAAAGAGTAAATAGAGTAGCGTTAAGAATTTTTGCTTAAAAGATTATTACTACACAGGAATGTTTTAAGTAACTCACAGGTTTTTTATAAACTTATGCAAGCAAATGGATCATACACACTTTTGAATATACTCCCCGCTTTGGCAAATTTCCTGTGTGTTCTCTTTAAACTCAAAAGAATAACAACTCTCTGTGGGGAAAAAAAGCAACTCTCTAGAAAAAGCCCATTTTGTAAAATGTCGTTTCTTTATCAAGCACAAAAAGGCTTTCTCCTTAAAAAATAGTACATGTTAAAAGCAGTATTTTTGCAATTCTGCAATTAAACAGCTTTCAATACTTACCAGATCCACGAGGCTCTCATCTGAAGATTCTCCATCTGGACTTCCTAATATGGTAATACAACTTTGACCTATATATAATGGGAGGGAAAACCTTCATTAGGGTATATTTTATGTATTTGACACAGGAATTGTTTGGACTTGTCATTCTTTTTTTACCCTTGGGCTATCCAAGCTTAAATACAAACAGAAGTAAAACCTATCTCGTAAAAATGTGAACTATATTAGTTTGCTACATTAACATTCTGCTTTATTTTCAGATGGATAAAGGATATCTAACATCCTGTCCTAATATTTGTCTGTCACAGATCTGTCTGATCAGGCTGTACTATTTATTTTAAATGTGCTCCTCACTATAATAATGATTTTTATTCATTGTGAAAAAAAATTACCATCCTGACTGAATGAAAACTTTTAGTTTCTATTTACTTGCTGTGATATGGCGATTCTTGGTGTTTTTAAGGAATAAGAAAAAAACTTCTCTGTATTAAATTTGTCCATCTATTCCTTGGTTATAAAAGTGAATAAAGAAAATGTGATACAAAGAGAAACCTTACGTAGGAAACTGCACATGTTCTTAGTACTGTTACCACAAAGGCTCAATATATGTAGTCAATAATCTATATAAACGCAATTTTAAACAGTTTGGACTTGTTTGAATTTTAAATTATTAACAGTAGTATTAGTCAAAATTCAGATGCGTTGACCACATCTCTTTTATTTTCTTTAATTCTGATATCCAAGTGCATGACAGTTAGCTGCAGTGTCAAAGGGCACCCACATTCAAAACATTCTCAGTATATCAACTGACTATAGCTGAAGTCTTGAATGCTGTCTTAAGGCCCTGGACAGAGATTTGTGCATCAAAACTTGAATTTCAGTTTCTCCTGAGAAGTGCTTTCTAAATTAGAAGTGTCAATAATGAAATAGGAAGATGCAATATTTACAAGCGTAGCTTGTAGGGTTTGGTTTCAGCCTTCCCCCCTTTACTCACCATCAAGAATTCCAGTAAGTTCTATGAGGTCTGATACCTTGGTTTGGTTAATGTATTTTAGCACAACACCAGTGCACTTTGCTATGTTTATGTTTTGGTCAGTTTTGAGTTTGGAAATTTGTGTGGCAGCATCTTCAGCAATCAGGTAGCACTTGGAACCAAGGGCACTGCAGATATTACTCCACTGTACTCTGTCCTGCATAAACAAATCAAGTAAACAACTGGAGTTTAAAAATGAAACTGAAGGAAAACCCTAACTGATTAGGTAAAAATTAAATAACAAATTGGGTTTAAATTGTATTTAAATATATCATTCATATAAACATACATTTTATACTGTATTTTAAATCTGTCTACCTAAGAAAAACATTCCACTTGGATTTTCCTTAGGTTTTAGGATTTTGCTAGAAAACATAAATTTTAATCTGAAATTAATCAATGTTATTTGCACAAAATATACTTAAAAGTATTTCAAATTAACTTAAGTGTAGGGGTTTGCTATTTTGATTTTCTTTTTAAAATGTTTTTCATTTTGATGGACTAAAAGATTTTTTTTGTTTTATTCAGAGGAGTCATTTGTATTAATATTTTAAGCGTCATGGTTGCTGGAATATAAACTAATAAACAGGAGATGTAGACTTTATGACATGTATCAGGACAGGACCCACAGGGAACAGCAGAATACAACACTTTCTTTTCTAGCAAAGCTCCATTTTTCAGGGTCTTTTGTTTCTTTATTTTAATGCATTGTCCACATGGTACATGGTCCAGGCTAAATAAAGGACAAGGATATGTAAAGAATTTGAATGAAGAAATTTACTAATTAATTTACTTGCTTTGTGTCCACAGAATGCAAAGTTCTCACTTTAAAAACGTTTCTACTTCATAATTCTGCCAGTGGTTATTCTTGGTCTGTGGATCAGACAGACTTTTGTACCTATCTACCTGCAATCAACATCGGGGCCATTCCTGCATGGATTTCAACTCTGTGCAAAAGAGAAAATGAAGTTTTTGACACGTGAACAAATGTTTAAATTTAAGCACCAAAGTGGTGTGGTGTCTGGCGATGAATTATTGAATTGGTATCAGAACTAATCCTCAAAGATCTAATTATCTGGGGCAAAGATGTGGCATGGGTAAACCTTGGAGATTTGTGAGGAGGAGGAGAGGCATTTCCCTTAACTCTGTTCTCTGTTCCCTACTGCACTTCACCATCTGCTGTGATTCTCCTGCTGATCCTCACACTGCAAATATGTTCCTTCATAAGAATTCTTGGGGAAGTTGCAGCCCTAGCAGGAGTGGGGAACAACCTGGTGTTTCGGAACATGGTAATTCAGAGAGCCAGGTTGAAACAACACAGGCAGGCAAGGCTAACCAGAGTGAGGTAATACTAAACACAGTTATTAAAAAAATGAACTTTCCAACTTCCAGTTTCAAAGTTCTGACAAAATCAGATGCAGTTATCAGTTTTAGAATTATTAGTTCAGGCACTGGGCAGATTCACAAAGCCAACATCACTTTGCTCTCCCTTCAATCACAGTCTTTGCATTTTGCTCATGAAAATGAACTCCCTATATTTAAGAAGATAAAGTGCAATTTGACACAAAGAGCAAATTTTTATTAAGTTGTGCAACTGCAGAATCTTGGCCTACAATTGCAGGTTCTGCAGCAATTAAGTTTTTATGTCTTTTCTTGTAACACATGGAAATTTAACCTTATGTATAAATGCGAATATTTATGGTTATGCAATCTTTTTATCCATCTATAGCTTGATAACATGCTTAACAGTATTGTGCTTTATTGTTGTAGTTGATTGGCCACGCTATTAACTCCTCTAACTTTAATCACAAAAGGAAATATATGGTGTCTTACTCCCGGTTTAAAAATTCTGCTGAGCAATGCTGCCGGTGACAGCTTATTTTGCTTATAAATATCCATTACAAAGAATTACAGTAAATATTTTTGGTGATTCTAAGGAATATACAACAATGTTCAAATTTTTGCTTCTCCAGCTTAATACAGTATAATACAATATTACATTATCCATCGACTTTTGTAATACACTTTTATTTTAAAATTTCATTTTATAATTTGAATTGTGCACATAAGGAGCAAAATGCAATAAAAATAGTGGTTTACCAAGTAGAATCAGATCAATTTCTTGTAATTTTTTAAAGTATGTGTACTAACTGTGTTCTGTTCATACCAGGATTATTTTTCATCAGAAATTATGTCAAAAGTATAGAAAAATTTGGATATTGCCAATAAAATATATTCAAATAAATTGTTAGATGGATTTCCTAGTGATATTTTTGTGCTTAAAGACTCGAAAAACAGAAGCTTTTTACTTTACGTTTTGTAAAAATGAGAGAAAGCCAGTGATATGCCACTGAAAAATATTATCAATTTTTAAAGACTGCACTGTGATATCTTACCTCTGTGGTATCTTACCTCTTTTCTTAAGGGATCTACTAATGCAATAATAAAAGGAAAATCATCAAGCATCTCCACATACATGGCAACCATTTCATCAGGACTTTTGTACATTCCAGTGAGTATTTCATATTTTCCTCTATCCTAGAAAGTAAAGTAAAAAGCATAAAAGATAAGGAAAGTAAGACCTTGAAAAACAGTGTACACATCTAGTGACAGGGATGTCTCTGTTAAGGCAGTGGGCTGTGTGTGCTTCAGCCAGAAGGCATTCACTCCTCTGCTTCACTCTGTGTCTGAGTTGTCAGCACATTGTTAGAGAAAACTCTGCCTAAAATGACTGTGGGTTCCAGTGGGCTCATGCCAAAGTCTCTGAACAATGCCACTGCCGAAAGAAGAGAGATCTACTGCAGCATTTTCTAGGCAACACTGCCAGTGTTACACAATTACAGCATGAAGTTAGCAATAGTCGACATTTTTATTGAATCTTGCGTGAAAAAAAACCTCATTTTTCTTTTCCAAAATAAAGGTTGTACTTCTTTCCTCATTTTCATAAAGAAAATACCACTGGGGAAAGGACTGCACCCTCAGTGCTCAAAACCAAGATACTGCCTTTCCCTGCCTCTTTCCCCTTTCAAAAAAAAAAAAAAAAAAAAAAGAAAAGAAAAGAAAAAGAAAAGACTAGTTTAAAATCAGTCTCATCATTCTGGGAAGCACAAACCACAGACTGGGAGGAATTTTAAGGGCACATCATGAAAGTGTGCCAGGATATCCACTGCTTTTCCACTGCTTTAGTGACTTTACCAGTTCAATGACAAAGTTACAGAAATACTGAGAATTCAATGGTTAGGATTTTGCACATTCTGGTATAGGATGCAGATATCACAGCCAGGAGAGCAACTGCGTTCACAAAGATATTGGTAATGGAAGCTCTGCACTGTAGAACACCCAAACACACAAAATCTCATGAGCTACTAAATGGAAATAGAAGTTTCTTTTTCTGCTTAGAGAAAAATCTGATTGATCTTGGAATAAGCTGAAAGAACTGTAAGACTTCATCAGGAGATAAATAGATTTTGTCAAATAAAAATATTAAAAACTTAAAAATTAAAAAAGGAATGTTGAAGAACAATGAAATGACCACTAACCTGTATATAAACACAATGTAGTAAAAATACATGGAAATGTTAGGGTGGTTTGAAGAAAACAAGAGATGGAACTTAATATAATGGGGGGAAAAAAGCAGATTCAACTAGAATTTATAAATGCAAAGGTAATTCTTTCTGTTTGCTTGACTGCTACCTTAAAAAAAATGGAGTTAGGAGCTTGTAGGTGAGTTTGTGACATAATAATAAATAATGTTAACAAATAGCTACATTTATTTTAAAACCCAAGAAAATAGATATTGAAAAATAACTTACATAATCCATTAATTCATGAGCAGCACAATTTATTGCTAAGTACATGTCTGTTCCCAGCACCAAACCCATATTGCTGCAAGCTGTTTGCATTAGGAGTAGCAGTTGTTCTAGATTATCATATCCTGTTGTCAGGCAGCCTAAGTGTGATATCCTTTTTATAGGAAGTGGCTGAAAGCAAAACAAAAATAATCACTTTATTTACACACATATATATTATACATATTTTTTTAATTGTCATTTCAGTCTGCATTTAGTCATTAAATTATAAATTTGTTCTCAGAAATCTCCTTGGCTGCTTTAAGGACAATTCTCTAGGAAAGAGGGAATATCAAATGCGAAGGAGTAGAGAGCTAACAGTCCTTGGAAATATGACTAGTTATGTAGATCTCAGTTTTGAATGATCAGTACTGGTTTAAGAAATTATTTTCAAGGCACTCTTAACAACCACTGAGTTGTCAGGAATGCTCTGGTGCTGTGGACAAACCCTTTGACATAAAAACATAGTCTCCTTTTTTAAATAGCTTTTACTCATTTATCCCAACTACAATTTTGATATTGACTCTATGGAGTGTTCAAGAAACCTCAAGAATCTTCCAAAACTTCTAGAAGAAACAAATTTCATAGAGGGCAAATACCTCCAGCCCAGCTGAATGCAGTTGTCTGCTTCAGGGACAGTATTACTGGGCATGAGCCACAAGCAGAGTAGTACAGAGCAAATATTTCACATCCTTCTGTTGTCAGTTTTTCTGTAGGTTTTTCAAACACTGATTTTTAACTATAAGTTCTGTAAATTTTGGACTATAAAGATGCAGCAATAGACAGCTAAAAATGCAGCAGTTTTCCTGCACTTCAGATAGAGGTTAAATCTGCAGTTTCATGTGGTTTTCAAGGCATGCTTGTGTTGCGCCTTGTTACATTCTATTAAAAGCATTGCTTGTCTGTATAAAAACATTTTTCTCTGTCTACTTTTAACTTCTGTAACCTAAATAAGTTCTTGTTCTTCACTGTCTACTTTGTAATTTTTGGGTTTTTTCCCCCAAAAAAGTTCAAATTAACATGTAGCTTTTATCAGTTTTAAATTCAGTTTCACTACTGTCTCCTTTAGTTTTCTCCTATTGAAATAAACGGAATTTTTTCAATCTAATGCATTATTTCCTTGTGTATATCTTACAGAAATATCCTCCCTTATGATTGTAGTACATATTGTGGTACTAATATGGAAACTAACCACCAGAAAAACATTGGCCAGCATCTGAATGATGACGAATTTCTTGTTGTTTAAGCAACAGTAAAATAGAAAAGCTTTTGTCCATCCTTTCTTTTTAATACCTCACAACAGTGGCAATTGTCATCTGATAATATTTAAATTGTCTCAGAATGCAGAGCAAAACCTGCATGGCATTTCCATCCCACTATTTGGAAAACTCATCTACAAACTACAGGTTTGGAAGGGATAAAAAAGATCATTTGAGTCATATAAAATAATGTCCTGTGCAATATTGTGAGTGCTGCCCTTTAGCTGCCATTATCTATAACCTCAGGCTGGACCTGCGAACTGAATGCAGCATGATAAAGAGGGGAGTTCTGCTCCCAGGGTTAAAAAACAGCACAATCTGCAAAAGACTTATAGGTAATAGTTTTATGGCCTACATGATCACAAGGGCATGTTCTCTGCTGGTGCTACAGGCCTGAAAAATGCTCATTTGGATAATTTGCCAGGATTTCTATATGAGAAAAATTACCAGATCCTAGGAATATTCCCTTATTTCCACTACTATCCCACAAGAAGGGAAGGTGCAGTCAGAGGAATCTAAATGATTATGTGAAATATGAGCATTTGGAATATTTAAATCTTGCCTTGGCCTTTCCAAAATGGTGATTTAGATGAATGCTGCCTTTCTTGAGAACATTTTGGTTCCCTGCTGTTTTTAATACCTTGTTGAAAGCTTAAAGTTAAAAACTCTATTCTTACCGGAGGTTTCTTCCCTGAATTTTGTGATTTTCCTCTCTTACTCTCTGCTTGTGGATAGGGCTGTAGGAGTGAAAGAAGAAAGAAATCAATTCCATGGAAAAATACAAAGATGACAGAGACACCTCAGAAAAAAAAGAAAAGAAGAAAAAAAAAAAGGTTTGACTGAATTTTGGTCTAAGAGATCGCAAATATTTAAGTTAGGAAATAGCTTTATTTAATAGTTTAATACTTTTACATTGTGGTGGTTACTCATTTAAAACGTTTATTTCTATGTGGACATCAGTCCAACCATAATTTGTTTCTCAAAACATTCTCACCTAGCCCATCAAAAATACGGGGGATCTCAGAAATGAGAATCTAGACCCTGTACTTGGAGAAACCCAACTATCTTGCTTTCCAAAAAGCACATGCACACACCAAGATTTCCTACTACAGTAATAGTACCTTGAATAAAATATGTTGTTCGTGAGAGGTGTAGCAAGATCAGAATATATATTATATATTCCCTCTGATACCATTTACTCCCAGTATATTTCTTCAGGTAAAGAGAAAGCCTTATCCTTGGAACAATGCTTTGTTCTAAATTTTCTAATTTAGTATCATCAAATGGCCAATGTTTTATTCATCTGTCAGAGAAACACATCTCCTGTTCTGTGTCAAGAACCTGTAACAGGCTAAATGTTCCATGTGTATGTTTAAAAGGACAATGGAAGTAAAAAGATCAAATGAAATATGTCACATTTTTAGAACACATTTTTATTCTACCATTTTGCCTGTAGACTCCAACACTCTTGTCATTTCTTTCTGAATATCCAGAACTCTTTCGATGCCCTGAAAATAAACAACAGTTATTTTTAAAAGAAAGTGAAATTAATTTGTATTTGTAGCTTAAATCAGAAGAGAGAAAACACCTATTCTAAATGCAAATTGTAATATAAAGTCTTTAAAAAACCCCAAACCAGACACACCCCTTCAGACAATCTCTCCACACACAAAATGCAGTCAAGTGTCCAATGATAAAGGGTTAGCAGCAGTGGAATGAGCAGGAATATTTGATTATGGGATGTCAAGGAAAGCAGACTCTTCTCCAAAAGTAGCCCTTCCAAAATCTAACAAGTAAACAATACACAGGTCTGCATTAAAATCTGAGACGTGAGAAGATGATAATCCCAATTCACAATTGTGACTCTGCCTAAGACTTCCTAAACTCTGACAAGATTGAATGCATTTACCTTCTGAATACTTCCAGGAAGCAGGGGGAAAAAAATCACTGTCTTGATTTTAAACATTGGGGAACACTCCAATTAAATCAATTTATTGCTCTTAATGCAAAGCTGTTTTTCTTTTTAAGCTGATCCAGTAAATGTTGAGTGCTAACTTCATAAAGGACATTTCAGATTTTCTCAAACTGTGCCAGTAAAGGAATACTGAAGGGGGCAGAAGTCAGTCACAGCTGACAACAGCACAGGACAAACAGCTTCGTGTCCTGCACTGCAGCAAACACCTTCCTCCTTTCCCATGAGCACTGGGAGGCGTTCTGGCTTTCAACAGGGCAGAATTAGTGACCTTATTAGCAGCTCAGGGGGCTTTTAAAAAAAAGTTAAAGGAAAAGCAAAAAGAAAGAGAATCGAGCTCAGCTATTTGTTCAGGTCACCAGCACACAAAGTAGAAATCACAGCCCTAATGGATGCATCTTGTGCAGATACAGTCTTTAATGCAACACACGGCTGAACAAAAAAAGAGAAGGTTGATCCCATCTGTCTCACCCATCCTTCTTGCTGTTTGTATTCCCTTCTAGTGCCACAGTTTCATTTTAAAGCAACTTATTCCCCAATATGTTGTGCTTTCCTGTGAATTTGTTATGAGTTTTGTTGTTTTGTATTCTATATCAACCAACTGATAATATTTATAAATTACTGATGCAAAATCTATTGTTGTGTAACACAATTCCTTCACAAATTCTTCAATGCACTATTTCCTTTATACAAACATATATTTTTAACTTATATCTTCATGGTTCTTCTTTTAAACCATCTTTTTACTTAATTTAATGTTATTAGTGTTAGAATTCTTCACTAACATCTGTTAAAACTTCAGCCTTACAAGCTAACAAAAAATGAAAAATATAGCTTGTACTGAAAAAACCTATATACTTATGTATATATGTAGATAGTATGATGTCTATAGAATACATTTATAAAGAAAAGGAAACAGTACCTGTTTGAATGATAACTCAACTGGTGGTATAAGTATAACTTCTTTTACTAATTTCAGTTTTGCAGCTGAATTTTTTTCACAGTTCAACAGAGTAACCATTGGGAGTGGTAGAGCCATTTCTTTAGGTGACTCCTGTAATTGGGAGTACCAGGTGAAAATAAAAATATAAAAATCAGAATAATTTCTTACATATTTTAATTATGGCACAGGGTTCAAAGACTGCTACAGGCAATGGTGCAAAGCGTATATTCTATGAGGTAAATCGAATAACACTGTCACAACTGGCTTCAGAATTCTGCAATAATTATGATAACTGGGATAAAATAAACCAAATTACAAAAGCCCCATGTACCTGATCATGTTTCAGCAGTGCAATATATAAGTACAATGGGACATGGCTAATGGTGGCCCCTGCCTTTGCTATGGCAAGGGATGTTCCCCCAATGGCCAAGCTGCCACCCAGCACTGGTTCAGCAGGTTCTGCAGGTGGGATGCGTTTGTCTTCCCCTGACATCTTCTTTCCTACAAGACAGAAAGTAGTAGCTAAATATTGTCTTGGTTCTAAACACATGCTTGTGTATCACAGCTATGTGAGTAAATACAGTATTGACATTTCAGTGTGTACTCAATGTATTAAAAATAATAATTCATTTTTCAAAAACTTAATTTTGTCTGTTGTTTTATATGGAATGACCTTACAAGTAAGCAGAATATCTGTCCTCACTCTGGTTTCAAATGTATTTAAAATCTGTTTCTGAGATCTGTCAGCCTGAAATATGTACTTTTATTTATCTTTGTTTGAATCCAGTAACATTATATAATTTTTCAGGCTTCTTTCAAAAGCATGGTTTCAGTCTTCTTTATTATGCTCCTTAAATGTTCAGTTTTTGCATAAACAACTTGGAAGATTACATTATAGCCTGACTGTACAAATACTCGATTTTTTCTAAATCTGGGAAAAAAAATTAGACTGTGAAAAAAATTTAGACCCATTGCAATTGGAATTCCCAAAGAGAAAAAAGGTCTTTTAAATATTATACATCCATAACCTTATTAAATTTCCATAAGAATTTATGTCCCGTTCAGAAATAGTAACTTTTTCCAAAATGCTTTAAACCAAGCACTTCCCACTATCATATTTATTGCCCACAGAGCTTACATGAACAATTACATGGAACACCTACTGAAGCTGCAATTAGTCTGATTCCCAAGAATCATTGCATTGGGGACTGTTTTGTATTGGCTCCAAACAGTCAGGCACTGAGTCTAACACTAATATTACACTCAATGCCACAATTAGTGAAAACACATAATATATATATATATCAGCAGAAGCATGACTAAAGTATCATATACACCGCGATGAAATCTGGATGGAACTGAGAAATGCCGAAGTCACATTTCAGTCAAAGGTGAATTTACTGTGCACACACCCAGCGTATGAAGTGGGAGGTTTTTTGCTGACAGTATATGATAGTTGCAACTAAACTGGTATGAAATAATAACTTGCCAAAATTTTCTGCCCTTCCAATAAATGATAACAACCCTTTTTGGTCTAAGTTTAATGTATAGATGGAGATAACATATGGTGGTTTTTTACTCTGAGTTGTTTGGTTTTGGCCATGTATTCTTACCTTGTTTGTCTGGCCTCACACCATTTTTTCCTTTTTCCTTTAGTAGGATTGTTTGCTTACTTCTGTTCTATACTACCCATCATTCCCATCTCATACCCTTCTTTCTTTCTCTTTTGCTTTTCTCTGTATTTCCTCCTTTTCTCAGTGTCAGAAGGAAATTTTCCTTCCTCCCTCTTTCAATTGTTCTCAACTTCTATCTTAATTCTATTTCCATTTTCCTGCTCAGTTCTGTGATTTCCTTTTCTTTCCTTATCATTTTCATTTTTATTCTTCATTTGCATCCTCCTCCATTCTTATTCCTCACTTTGAAGAGTAATAACCTCCTGTCTAAACCAATTGTAAAACAAAGGCAGAAACTCTGTTCACCCAAAGCATGTGAATGATGAGGAAACTGTATTTTCCACTCCCTCATTTCCCTGCAGAAACTGCTGTGATCAAAAAGGCCGGGAGAGAGTAAGCAAACCCACTGAACATGAGACAGGGTGTCCTTTAGGACCTTTATCATACCTGTAATGCAGAAAATATTAAAATTAAATGAAGTAAAACCTGGTTTTCCTCTTTTTTGCTTAGATGTTGGGGCTGGAGGGCATAAAGGAGGGGAAGGAGTGACTGTTGCTTCCTCTTCTTTTCCTTCTTGTTCTTGCTTTTCTCTTTCCTTCTTTTCTTCTACCTTGTTTGCAAAGTATTCACTGAGGGAGGAGGCATAAAAATTACTGGGTCAAAATATTGTTAGACATGTACCAAGGAGACATGTGACACAGGCTAAAGAACATGCTAGGAGGTAGATTAAGTACATGCATTTGAACTTCTGCCATAGATTTCCTTTGTGAAGCTGGAGAAGTCCATAAATTTATTATATCATTCCTTTTTGGTAATCATCTGCAGTGTTGATTAAACAAAAATAACCACAAGGAAGTATCACAAACCTTAGCACAAGCTTTGTAAATCATGCTGGTTTGAAAGTCAGCTCTGAGCAGGCAATCTGTGCATGAAGGATTTATTTCCTTTGCATGGGCAGTAACAATTCCTGTCATAACTCCGTGCCATCCACCAGCCTGGCCTAGGTTGGCAAGCCAGTAGATCAGTTCTACACCAGTTATTGTGTGGCTCCAAACTCAGAGGTGGCTGAATTTCAATGACAAAAATAAAGTGGAAACTTCACCCATGGGTCACAGCCAATTCAGGCAAACCAAGTATGGAAGATATATAAAGTAATGTAAGCAAAGCATTAAATCTTATTTAGAGTCACTTTCCAACTGAGTCCTTATTCCCTTTATCAAGGTTTTCCCAAATCTAGTCCAATGTGGAAGGCAATTGGTTCTGTTTGCTACAGTCTACGCTCAGTGTGGTAGCCCAAACCAGCATGATTTTTATATCATGGTTATGAAAAGCAGGAAATAATGCAGTGCAATGGATCTGAGACAAGACATTACATTCTAAAAATATTAAAATAGTAGACAACATTGAACATTCTATGTTTTTTGTTAGCAATATGAATTAATGGTGTATATTGCAAATGCAGTAATTTTCACAATATGCAGGACCTACCCAAGCATCTTATCAGCTTGACATTGGTCAGTAGGCTCCAGATCTCTTAACATTGTGTTCAATGATTCATTGACCCATTCCATAGCAGTTAAAACAGAGTCATTGCTTTCTTTCTCATCAGCTTCAATTGTTTCAGGAAAAGCATTTTCAGGTATTTGAGAATGAGAAGCAATTACAATGGAACAAATCCTCTGCAAAAAAACCCAGAACAACAAAACAATGCAAAAAGAATTAAAACAGTATTTAATTTCTAACTTGGAAATGTCATTTGAAAGACTAAGAAGCGTATGTCCTTAGCAACTCTACAAGTACATATCTCCAAATCTATTTGCTCCACTTGTCTTTTCTCATCCAGCACCTTCTTTGTAGCCTCCTCTACTTTGGTAATTGCAGACATTCTTCAAGTTTTTTGACCTAAATTATAACTACATAGACAAAAACCCTCTGACAGATCTGCTTTATACATATATTATGCTATCACAATAGAATGGAGTTATTTTAAGGACCATACAGTCATTAGGACACCTTTTATTGCAGCTGTTGGTAGCCTGTTGTACTATGATTCATCAGCACTCATACTTAATGCCATCCCTCATGATCAGTTACTTTTGTCTTATTTAGATAATTTAAACCCATCTCTCTGTCCTGATGAAGAATAAATGATATTAAGAAAATTTACTTAAGGAAGACATAATTTACAATTTTCCCATAGCTGCCTGCATTAACAGTATTAATTTTACATCCCGTGAATATCTATGAGGTTATATCTAATTCAAGAATTAAGTGAACTAGAGTTTAACTAAGGGAAAGCAGAAATAATTACTCCACAATAGCTAGAGCTGCAAAGACCTAACTTGAATATTTCAGGTTAAGGAAGAGACGAGCCATCAGTTTTGCACTGCAGGTGCTAAATAGATACGTTTGACTTCACCATCACCCACATCAACCTATTAGCTCAGTGCAAAAGGAATGGCTTCATCTGTACTGTTTTTCACCTGCAATGTGTTTTTGTGAAAGAGTGTCACACAAAAAAAATATAAGGAACTGAAAATCAAAGAAAAAGGTGAAATGAAAGTGAATTTATAAAGTTAGCATGGGGTGTAAGGAAAGCCTACATGATTGTTAAGACAGAAAAAAAAATTAATATACAAGGATACACTATCAGATTCCACTCAAAAAATATTGTCTAATTCATGGAAAATATAGTTTCCATCATTGCTGCCACTTTTCACAACACCTTTTTTTTTTCCAAGTTACAACTCTCAACTGTTGAGTCACAGGGATTTTTTTCTTGTCATAAAGATGGAAAATAAAGTATTTCTTGGGATGTGAGAAGAACAGTACCTCTCCCTGATATTGTCCTAGCAAAATAAATAAAAAAGGAAGAAGCAGCTCATACCTTCTCATAGTTTTTAACTGTACAGTATAATTCCACTTCTAATGTTGGCTGACCAATTCCATCAAGAACTTTTCTTCCAACTAATCTGCATATTACTGGCGCTTTTGAAAATTTAGTCAAGTAGTTAGCCTTAAATGAAAGAGGAAGAAGTCCATTAAAAGTCAATTCCCAGGCAAAGAGGTTTTTATTCCATGAAATATGCTTCAATCCAATCCACCACTGAACAAATCCATTATGGGTCTTTTCCAACTCAATATATTCTATGATTCTATGATTTATATGTTCCAGCAAGCTTTGAGCCCTGTGAGAAAGGTGGAAACCAAGAGTTCTGGTAGGCAGAGTTCTCTTTCTTCTTCCAACATATTCTTTAGTGGGCCTGATGAACTATCATATTCCAATGTATTTGGCTCTCTGTTCACAGTTAATAAACACCAATGTTGGTTTAGAAAAAGGATTATGTTTTTACCCGAGGTTTCTACATACTTCCTTACTAGTTTCATTATTTAATCTGGTATCGGAGAGTCATCAAACCACAACTTACCAAATGGGAAAAAGACAAAACACTTAGAACTACAAAGAAGAGGAACATGCCAACTACTATACAAAGCAAGGAAAGGTTTTATCAGTTCTAGTCCCTTCCACTGATGATAGAAAAGCACTTGGAGATGGGAAACAATATAAGATAGAATGAAGTGTTTCAATTCCACAGCCACTTTCCCATCAAAGACCATACCAGAAATACTTTTTTTCAAGAGTTGCTCACTATTGTAGGGCTGGCAATTCCAGTATCACCACTAACTGAGGTTTCAGTAGGATTAAAGTCAACAATACTTTGCCAGGTGGGAACAGATAAAATTGGTCTGATTCTCGACTCTTCCAGTGGGGCCCATTTGCCTTTCATGAGCAGATGCAGTGTGAACAGCACCCAGTCCATCTCTTGTCCCCAAAGGCATCACTGCTGAGTAGCAATTTTGTTAGGGACAAACAGTAGTCCATCTGTGGACTACTTTGGTTTTGTGTCGAGACAAGCAAACAGCAGAGGACAAGAAGCCCAGCAGTTGTGGACATGGACTTAGCCACAGAACCATCGCAGTCCTTGCCCAGGCCAGGGGGGAACCACTGCATTGTCAGCACAGGGAGCCCAAGCTCCTCATGGCATCCCAATTGTCAGCACAGGGAGCCCGAGCTCCTCATGGCATCCCAGTTGTCAGCACAGGGAGCTCAAGCTCCTCATGGCATCCCAATTGTCAGCACAGGGAGCCCGAGCTCCTCATGGCATCCCAGTTGTCAGCACAGGGAGCCCGAGCTCCTCATGGCATCCCAATTGTCAGCACAGGGAGCTCAAGCTCCTCATGGCATCCCAATTGTCAGCACAGGGNATTGTCAGCACAGGGAGGTTGAGCTCCTCATGGCACCCCAATTGTCAGCATAGGGAGGCCGAGCTCCTCTCTGCACCCCAATTGTCAGCACAGGGAGCCCGAGCTCCTCGCTGCATCCCAATTGTCAGCACAGGGAGGTTGAGCTCCTCATGGCACCCCAATTGTCAGCATAGGGAGGCCGAGCTCCTCTCTGCACCCCAATTGTCAGCACAGGGAGGCCGAGCTCCTCTCTGCACCCCAATTGTCAGCACAGGGAGGCCGAGCTCCTCTCTGCACCCCAATTGTCAGCACAGGGAGGCCGAGCTCCTCTCTGCACCCCAATTGTCAGCACAGGGAGGCCGAGCTCCTCTCTGCACCCCAATTGTCAGCACAGGGAGGCCGAGCTCCTCTCTGCACCCCAATTGTCAGCACAGGGAGGCCGAGCTCCTCTCTGCACCCCAATTGTCAGCACAGGGAGGCCGAGCTCCTCTCTGCACCCCAATTGTCAGCACAGGGAGGCCGAGCTCCTCTCTGCACCCCAATTGTCAGCACAGGGAGGCCGAGCTCCTCTCTGCACCCCAATTGTCAGCACAGGGAGGCCGAGCTCCTCTCTGCACCCCAATTGTCAGCACAGGGAGGCCGAGCTCCTCTCTGCACCCCAATTGTCAGCACAGGGAGGCCGAGCTCCTCTCTGCACCCCAATTGTCAGCACAGGGAGGCCGAGCTCCTCTCTGCACCCCAATTGTCAGCACAGGGAGGCCGAGCTCCTCTCTGCACCCCAATTGTCAGCACAGAGAGGTCAAGCTCCTCATGGCATCCCAATTGTCAGCACAGGGAGCCCAAGCTCCTCGCTGCATCCCAATTATCAGCACAGGGAGGCCGAGCTCCTCATGGCACCCCAACTGTCAGCACAGGGAGGCCAAGCTCCTCATGACACCCCAGTTGTCAGCGCAGGGAGGCCGAGCTCCTGGCGACACCCCAATTTTCAGCACACGGAGGCCGAGCTCCCCGCGGCACCCCTCGCCTGAGGGCCGGGAGCGCTGGGAGCGGGCACCGCGCACACCCACACGGCCCCTCCATCCAGGCCGTACGCGGGGCCAGAAGAGACCGCTCCGGCCCCGTCCGGCCGCTTCCCCGCCCCGCGCTACCAGCTCCCCGTAGAGATCACTGGGGGGCAGCGGGAACAAGGTGTTCAGCGCCTCCTCCAGCCGCTCCGGCACTCGCAGCCCTCGGTAATACTCGGCCGCCTCCCACGCCAGCCGCCGCCGCTCGCCCGCCTCCATGGCGGGGCCGCGGCCGCTGCCGGGCAACGGAGCCAGGGAGCGCCCGGCCCTTCCCCTGCTCCCCGGGCGGGACAGGGGCTCCTCGGGGCGCTCTGCCCGGGCCCCTTGTTCCCGGGGCTCTGCTCGCTCGGACCCGCCCGGTCTGGGAGCCGGGGCTGGTTCGGTTCGGCCCGGTTCGGTTCGCTTCGGTTCGCTTCCTCAAGGCCGCGCGGTGCTGCCGCTTCCCTCAGAGGTTGCTCATGGCCTTCCGAGTCGGGACGCCCCGAGCAAGCGCTCCTCAGTTTTAAAAGTCTCCAAGCAACAAAACTGTGTAAGATTATGGTCCTGAAACAGGGACAGGCTGTGGTTTGGGAAATACCGGCTGAGGACGATGCTGCCAAACGCCCACAGTAACTCCTGCGTTTGAAAGAGTTCTACTTTCAATGAAAAGAGACATTTTACAGCCCAAATGATCATTTTTAGTCTGCAATTTCCAACAAAAACTTTTACTTTCTTACACTGTTGACTGGTAATTTTGTTGAAGTAACTGAAAATGGAAATACTTAAAGAGCTGTTAGCTGCACACTTCCCTAGCTCTAAAATCAATGTGTGTGGACCTTTGCTCATTGTGTGCTCACTTTTCCAGGTGGGATGATAATGAAGAAAAATCCCTACAAAATCATTTTCCTTTCACATCCTTTAGAAATGCTATGGTACCTCTCCAGAGAGTTAAACCCTCTTTTTTTAAAGCTGTTTCCTCTGAAAAAGTTCCTAAATTGACACTGCCTGTTCCTTGAGGAGAGTGGGTAGCGAGTGCCTCATTAGATTTTCTTCAGGAGGAGCTGATGTGGTGGGTGGCTGCTCCTTTGGGCACATAACTGCTTCAGAAGGGGCTTTTGCAGTCAGAGGACTGGGTAGTCAAATAGTGCCAGATCTGCATCATGTACATGGGCTTGCCCCAGACAGCTCCAGTTTAATTAAATATTCCTGGAAGAACAGGCTTATGGAGGTAAAGTACTGGTGTGGCGGTCTCTGAGCATGATTGTATGCTGAGTAATGCAACCCAGTGTGAGCCGTGCCTTCTGCTATGTTTAAGTGCCTCTATTTCAGTTTCCCACCTTCTGCCCTTTAGCAGGCTCTAAATAAAATGCATCATGAAGGGACATGTTGGAGATAAAAGGGACACTAGGGAAAATATCAGACTTCTCTGGAAGGAAATGGGAGAACTGATTGCCTAGGATATGAAGAAGGCTGATACCCTCAATGACTGTTGTGCACCTGTTCATTGTCAAGTGCTCCATGCTTTGCTCCAGGTCCCTCTGTTCCTGTGGCACGATCTCAGAGCTGATGCCCCATACTAAGTCAGGCTGCAGTCTGGAGGGCTGTGTGAAGCAGGGCCTGGGCTCTCTGTTCTTGCTGATGGCACCCATCCCTGAGAGCAGGAGAACTGGGCACCTTTTCCACGTAGGGAGGCAGAGGCTCGGGGGGCTCCTCCTGCTCAGCAGCTCCAGCTGGAGCAGCAGCAGCTGCCAGCCCATCCTCCGTGGGACTCCCTGGGGCAGGAGAGGCACTGGGCAGCTCAGGGGCTGCCTCTCCTGCCACCTGGGAGCCCACGCTGCTGGGAGAGCCAGGGCTCTCCTGGGCACAACTCTGGGCATTGGCCAGATGGACACAGCCAGGGTGTTGTGGTCAGTGGCTCCAGGTCCAGGTAGAGGCCAGGGATGAGGGATGTCCCTCAGGGAGGCTCTGCCGTGGCCCTGGGGCTCTTAAATGGCCTAGCCAATGACACGGAGTGGATGGAGCTCCCCCTCAGCATGGGGTATGCAGGGGACAGGAAGCCAAGCAGGGCAGGGGCTGAGGAGAAGGACTTGGGGGTGCTGATGGGTGAGAAGCTCAGCGTGAGCTGGCAATCTGTGCTGCCAGCCCAGAAACGCACCCACTTGCTGACCCACACGGAAATGAGCAAAGAGCAGCAGGTCAAGGGGTGGTGATTGTGGCCCTCTACTCCATTTTTTGAGACCCCACCTGGACCACTACATCCGTGTCTGGGGGTGCCAGCATGAGAAGGATGTGAAGATGTTAGAAGGAGTTCAGAGGAGAGTGATGGAGGTCCTCAGACAGCTGGAGCACCTCTGCTATGAAGACAGGCTGGGAGAGATTGTGATGTTCAGCCTAGAGAAGAGAAGACTCCAGGGAAACCTTAGAGCCCTTTCCAGTACCAAAAAGGGACCCCTACAAGAATGATGAATAGAAACTTTTTACAAGGTTACGTAGTGATAGAAGAAAGGGCAATGGCCTTAAACCAAAACAGATATAGATTAAATATGAGGAAGAAATTATTTTCTGTGAGGCTGGTGAGGCATTGGTAGAAGTTTCCCAGAGAAGCTGTGGCTTCCCCCTCCCTTGAAGAAGAGAAATTTGACATGTTTGCTTTAAGTGAAGCAATGAGCTGAAGCAGTGATACTCATTTTATTTAATAACCCTGTACTCCTGTTTTTAATAAACTGTTTGAAATACTAGTAGGGATTCTCCTCAAGTATTTATCATTTTTGGTTCATGATCAAGTGAATGTTCCATGAACTATCTGTATGGCCATGTAATTTCCATTAACAGTAATAGTAATTGTAAGCATGTAGAAAGAGGGTGGCTTATCCTGTGATCCTCCCTATTACAAAGTAGTTAACTGATTAAGGTTAGGATACCACAAGCCACTTCATACCATCCGTGAACTCTCTGCAACCCCATTATCTTCATTAGGCTTGTGTGGGTATAATTAATTGGTGTTTAGTTACCAGTTGTGTTGAATGAAAAGAATTTAGTTCTATTTCTCTTAGTTTTATTGGCCCCATGGTGCTAACAGGCTAAAGTGTAATTAAAAACTCTCTAATCAAAGTATATGTAGCAAGAGCCAAGGAACAAACCCAGTGAGGAAAAGCCTGTGATTGGTGTAACTCTGGCCCTTGAGAAATGACTGGGTAAAAATGACATCCTGTAGCAGTTCTTTTTTTGTTTTTAAACAGTGAGGATGCTTCACTTATATCAACATATACATTAAAACCCCATTTGTATAATAGCAATCATAACATTCCTAGGGGTGACATCATATCTTGATATCTTCTCAACAGATTTTGTTCCAAATCTTTTAGATTGCCTCTTATTTTGGGTGCATAGAGAAATGGGTCGTGTTTCTTTTGAGAGCAACTGTATGTAATTTTTTCTCACCTCTTGCCTTTACTATAACTCTTGTGCCAGGGAATAAATTATGATCAGCTTTTCCTCATTTATGGTACTGTGTTGTGTGTGTTCCCTTTTCCATGTGCATTTCCTTTGAGTATATAAGTATGTGGTGCTAATCAGGCATGCTCTAAACCCAAGTATAACACTGCATGCTTAAGTGTCGCATGAAGGATTTGCTTTTTGCTGTTCTAAAATGCTGCTTTAGAGATATAAACTTGACCCTTAAATCAATTAAGATCATGGTCTCACTGCCATCTGTGTTCTTGTAGGATTTCACAGAAGAGTAATGTGTGCTCATTCCACTGACAAGGGCTTCTTTGAAGTCAACTCTTAGTACATAAAAACTGCACGACATTTTCAATAAAATCAGGATTGTCTTTTTAGCTTGGTGATACAAACATCTTGTACAGGTACATTACTGCTTTTGAGGCATTTTATTTTTTTTAATTAAAAAGGCTTTTTAATGATTTTTCTTTTTATACCTAAAATGCTTCTGTAATGTTTCTTTTTATTCTTAATATTCTGTATTCTATAAAGAATAAACTCTAGTGACAAAACTAAATATAACTTTATGCATAAGAGTAAACAAAAGATTCTTGTCCTTGTACATGGCTGAACACAACATTTAGATTGGAGTTTTAGTCTAGATAAAAAACTTGCAAGAACTTAGGTAATATATATACTGCATATTTGGAAATTTCTAATAAGTATTTAAGTTTTCCCCCACCCCAACCCCCCCCAGCACTATTATTTTAATTTCCAGAGTACTCATATGAGAGTTCATTTGCCTTGAGTAATCACTCTCCGCTCCAATGGTTCCTTCAAGCTGAGTGGGCTTCAGTACTAATTTCTTTCTAAAGTTTGAGGATTCTTCCTGTGGGTCTGTTCAGCTCCCGCTGTGCGAGGGTGAGCCTGGCCTTGCCCAAAGGAGCCTGCTGAACTGCAGGGTGAGAGCTCATAGGCTTTGATTTATCATTCTAACTCCAAAGATGATTTGGAACATGCAGTATTTAAAGATAAGTTTTTGAGCCGAGCTTTGAGTTTACTGGAGAATGCCCTCAAATTTGTGTGATATGGATGGGTTTTGTAGTGTGTAGATTTTTTTAATGTAATGAACAGGTTGTTGATGAATGCTAGGTTTAGTCTTGACTATCAGGAGTTTGCTACATGATTTCTTTGTGTGTGCATTTTGAAGTTACTGTCGTGAGCTTTAAGGCATTATTAAATCTTACGTAGTTCAAGGACCGTGATGTGATAGACTACAGGGAACTTTGTCTGCGCATTGTCAATATCCTACTCTGAAATGTTAACACGCTTACAAATATATACAGAGTCTGAATGTTATCAGGCTTTGCGAAATTCATATTCAATATTTTCCATTACATGAAAACATGTGCTCATACGTCAGTTACTGCATATGAGGTATTGGCTTAATTTCAAAACGGATGTGGCAACATGGCCATAATACATTTATAGTATATAATACATAATACAATTTATTCAAACCAGCAATCAAGCTCAGAGATTAACAGAGAGTTAGAAAAGAGCAAACAGAAAATGTATTACAATGGAATTACTCTTTTCTACCTGCTTGTTGAAAGCAGAGACCTTTCTGACAAGAATTACTTCATACCTTTTTAAAGATTCTGAGCACTAAAGCACTTTTTTTTCAATACTTTTTATTAATTGCTCTCACTATAAAGAATTGTGCAGAAGATATTTTTTTAATTCAATTTTTTTTAGCTTCACCTTTCAGGTTTTGCATCTTCTTCTTTTTATATTGAATTAGAAATCTAAATTTGCTCAAGTAATGGAGAAGCAGCACTTGCAGTTCCAAAAGCAGAATTTTTTGGGTGGTTGGAAACAATTTGTAGATTACGTTACTGGTTAGTAGAGCAAAGGTTTACATGACTGAGAAGTGAAGCCTGATGAACTGGCGATCTGTGGGGTACATGAAAATAAAGTTTGAAATCTGAGTTAGTTACAAGTATGTAAGAGTTGAAGTGAATATTAGAGCAAGTGAGAAGTAGTGTTAACTGAGTTCTCAAGTCCTGTAGCTTGTGGACAGATTTTAAGAGAAGCCTTTGTGTTTCTTTCTAGATAAAGTGAAGCTGGGCACAGAGCAGTTTAAGGAGTTCAAATACAAAGATAATTTTTACATTACTATAGGGAATTGGGGCATTCTTTAATCCTGTTATTTTTTTGTTGTTTTGGTTTGGGTTTTTGGTGTTTGGTTTGATTTGGTGTTTTGTTTTTTTGTTTTTTCCTAAACACATTTTTTTGAGGAACAAACTGAGTATGGAAGAAAAGGAAGAGTGGCATTTTTTTCCCCATGGTATATCTCCTGATTTTTACAACCTTAATCACTTGGGGCATGTCTTGAACTTTTAACCTTCTTTCCCCAGCACTGATGCAGTGAATAATGGACTCTCCTGCTTGACACATAACTAGATTGCAGTTCAAAGTGGATGTCATAAGCACTATTGCACCATCTGGAGCAAAAGCTTGACTATCTCGTGATAAGCCCATAAGATCATACGAATTTATAACGGACTTAATTTTAATTTCTTCAATTTCACTAATTTAGGTTTTGTTAATTCAAAAATACATTTTTGGGTTTTTTCCAGAAGCTTGTCTCCTGTTGCAATATTTTTTGCAAAATTCCGTAAAATTTTCAGATCTTGCATGAAAGCCATATGACATTTATAACCATTTTTATCCTTTTTTGCTATAAGTAAGATTTAAATAGTTCCCCTGGGACTAGGGAAATGCTGTGTGAGCTGTAGAGATAATATTCTCTTTTTTCCTCAGTTTCTGTTGTTCTCATTAATTGTTTTCTTCAGTTCAAGACTCAGTTAATAAAGAAAAAAAGGAAAATATTTCTTACATACTCTTAAAAAAATGCACATTTTTTCAGATGTGATGGTAAATTGAAAAGCTTTTCAAAGTCTGACTTCTGAAGAATACATAATGCTAACTGTTTCATATAAGACACTCAGACATATGCTTGAATGACATCCAGCTGATGCAATGAAATATACCTTATTTTGTAGGAAAATAATCTATTGACTGGCATTAGAGCTTGGGGGTGTAGTCATCCATGAAATACTGTTCTTATAAATTTTTTGTACTGAGAGAATCCTATTAGAAGCGTGTTGTGGGGCTTGTCTCAAAGCAGAAGTTTTTGAGTGAGCTTGTGCACCTTTGACTTCCATTGAAAATTGATGACACTTGTAAATCCATAGCATTTCTGACAGAAAGGCTGGAAATTAGAGTTTTATCACCATTAGATCAGTCTGGTGGATTTGTAGAGTTTTGGAAAAAATGTGAGTGTTGGAGCAATAACCGGGCATGCTGCATGTGCACAGAGGGGATTAGTTCAGATTTCAAATTTTTCTGTCTGTTTTCTAAAATTAAGCAGTGGCTGATATATATGTAGGGATAGTGAATGTTTCTAACACAAAACCTCCATTCATTATCTTCATTGATTAGCATTCTTCAAAGTTCAAACACAGATGGGCAAATGTAGAAATATTTTACTTCTGAATGTGACTTGATTTTGGAAAATATTTTTGGTTCAAGAGAACAACTGAAAACTCTACAAAATAAATAGGGTAATTAACATGATGACTTTTAGAAGAAAATGCTATTTAATATTAACACAGTATTCCTAGAGCACAAGGGTACAGCTTTCAAATTAATTTTCACAAAACTTGATCTTTCTTTCCTGAAGCTATCCTATGATGTAAATTACAGAATCACAGTCATTTAGGTTGGAAGAGTCCCTCTGGGATCATCTACTCAATCCCACCTGCTCAGGCAGGGTCTGCTCAAGCAGGTTGCCCAGGACCCTGTCCAGTCAGGTTTGGAATACGCCCCCAGAAGGAGACTCCTTAACCTCTCTGAGCCACCTGCTCCAGCCTTTGACCACAGTCATAGCAAAAATTATAATCTTGTCTTACTCTGAATGTGCTATTTTTTAATTTGTGTCCATTGCTTCTTTGTTTTGCCAGGATCTACTGAGAGGAGTCTGGCTTTCTCCTCTTCATTTCCTCCCATCAAGTATTTACACACATTGATGAGACCCCCCTGAGCCTTCTCTTTCCTGGACTGAAGAGTTCCAGCTGTCTCAGCTTCTCGCATTATGAGAGACACTCCAGCCCTTTAATCACCTTTGTACACTGCACAGGACTCACTCCAGTAAGTCCTTCTCTTTCTCGCATTAATTGCACTGATGGAATTGCAGAGCCCTGTTTGGTTATGGTGTATTGATATGGTGTATTTCATTAGATTAGTGGAAGAAAAGTTATGGTTCAATGGAGCATAACTGGAATTGTGCTGAAGAATAGAATTCAATGTCAGATTTCTCTCAGGATTTATTATTTATTAGACAATATGCATGTTACCCACTGGAAATACTGCCTCTTCACTGCCTGCTGCACTGATAGGAATGTACCTTTAACTTTATACAGATCTGCTGCTTTCTAATCTCCATTTCTTACAAATAGCTAATGCAACAACATGAGGGGAGGAGTGATAAAAAGAGTTATTTGACAGAAGACCCTGTAGAACAGGGAGAAGATAGTACATTTGCATTTGTATGTTTTGTGAAATGTACCTAAAGCAATGGAGAAGGACAGTGTGTAAAACTCATCAGGCTTCATCCAGAAAGCAATCACTACACCTAATATGCCCAAATATGCATAATAAAAATCACCTTGTTCCTCAGCAAGGAAAGAGGATTTATTTTTTGTCAATTGCTAATGTTTAGTGATTACGCCAAGAGTAGTATCAAATGTACACAGTTGTCTGTCAGAGTGTAAAACCTTGATATTTTTTGACAGTGCCAGTTTATTAATTCTCAGTTACCTGCTCCATGCATGGGGACAGAAGCAGTCCATCATACATAGACTAGAACACTCTCTGTATAAGTATGTGACACAATGAAATTAATCTGAGAAGTGCTTACTATTACTCTGTTTTAAAAGTTAAATGGTGTCCTGGCACTTACACGTTTAAATCCACCAAGGGCTATTGGATCATCTACTCTTCACCTCCTGTTTATATCAAGCATATGATCTACAAGTTGAAAGGCTTTTAGGCTTAAATCTGAGATGGATTACTGCCTGCTTGCAGCAAAATATCTTAATAAACAGCATGGCTCTCAATTTTATTTTAATTCTACCCATATTATGTGAGGATAAGAGTCAAGAAAAAGAGCACAGGAACATCTTAAGTTCCCTGGCTCCTTGTCAGAAGATAGCAGAGTATTTTCTTTTGTTTTTCCTGCTTGTAAAGGGTCATTTTTTCAGGACTGTCATGAAGTGTTTGTGAAGCTACTGCACTAGTCTGCCCTGTAATGGGAGTTCATTCAAAGGCCATGCTGTTTCAGGACAAGCAACAGTAGCAATTACCACTTCCAGCTTTTCTCTAGAAGTGTGAGTTTTTGTCAAGGGCTCCAGAGTCAGACCGCTAGCGTATGCTTCAGATGCAAAGAGAGATCAGTTACTCTCAGTTTCCTGTAACACAGTTCTTCATGTTTAAGTTTTTGGTAGAATTTCAACTTTAATTTTGACAAACAAGTTGTAGCACTATTTTAAAAAAATGTGCCTCTCTCAATTATCACATTTTCAAACTATACTCATGAAAAGAGAAAGAAGAAATTATATTTCATATGTCTGCTGAATCTTTTTACTTCACTGCTACAAACTTATCATCCAGCAAAAGCGCCAAAGTAATTCAGAAGAAGTTATAAAATGGACTTCAGAAATCAGTGCTTTGTTTAATTGGAGAGATACAATATAATTAATTCAGATTTACAGACAGCAAGTCCTACTGCATGAAGTTTTATATAGCAAAATGTAACCATGAAATTAGGTCTAAAATAGTGTTCACTTTCTGAAATATCCAATGCATAAACAAGTTGTACATCTGCCTCTCTATATAATAGAATAGACATAAACTAGTGTAAGTTTGGTTGAATTATATTGCAAGAATGGAGCCTGTATCTCTCAAAATCCAAAGTGATTTGGACGCTCGTAATTCAGTGATGCTACAAAAAACAACTGTCATATAGTTGCCTATACTGGAGTTCTTCACCAAAGAATAAGGAATTTCCCTATGTTGGTTCCTCAGCAACTCAGTATATGAATAGCCTGTAATGATCCAGCTGCTGATTCAGCTCTCTACTCTTTTCACAGAACTCTAAGAAGCTTTCAAAAGCTATTTATTCTTTATGAAATTTACAGTAAAAAGAATTGATGGCTATGGCTATGTGATGGTGTATTATTTTTGACAGTGCACATGCACTATAGGAAAAATGGGAAATAGAAAAGGATAAAGGATGAGGTTTTATGCAGTTTTTCTGATTGTGCTATGAGTAAATTTTTGTATGTGTGGATTTTTTCTTGCCTATTTGCACTGTCAGTCAAATAAATGGAGATCTTGATGTCGTATAAAATCTCTAGAACCTGTATATGTTAGTGATAAAATGCATTATGTCGGTGGGTGTGCTCTTGAATTTCTCATCAGGGCATAACATGATGTGGTTTCTGGCAGTGACACTGTGTGTTTCAGGTGAAGAAGTGAATTAAATAGTGGCCCAAACTATTTCTGGTATTTTAATTGTAGTTAAATTTTGAGTGTTATATTTATATGACCTTTTCATGGTATATCACTTTTCTATCAGCTGTCAATTCACCTCAGAAAATTTTGTATGCGGACAATATTTTAAGATTAAATTTGAAGATTAAAGAGAAATTGCATTAGTTTGGTTTCTAGAAGTGTAATAGGAATTGGGGAAAATGCAGACCAGGCAGTTCTATTATATGGTCTTCCAAAGCTGAAGTAAATGTGAGAAATATTTCCTTCTGCGAATTGGGGTCTGTATGTTTACATTGCTTTGGTTGTTTTAAAAGTCATGAAAATATAAAGAATGCTCAAAGAGTTGCTTATAAAGCAAGATCACCCAGGAGAGCTGGCACTGCAAACTTGCTAAATAAACACACAGATACCTACATATATAGGACCTGCTTCTTTGTTGCCTCCTTGTTCTTGAACTTCACTAAGAGCTTTCAATTGCTCTGACATTTTCAGCAAAGGAAGTAATAGTTGTTGCTGAGCAGTATTCTACAGGCAATTATCTTATCTGATTGTTGGAGCAATCCCCACTAGAAGGGAACCAATGCGATCAAGTTAAATCATTACAGAAAGGCAAGAGAAACAGAGGGAGGAACAAATGGAGGGAAAAGGGGCTCATCTCATTAACGGGTGCCTGTGCTGCAGGGTTCAGAACAGCAGACAATGAAGTTAGCCTGTAAGACAAAGCTGTGCAGTTGCCTCCTGTAGCTGTTGACAGGTCTGAATCCTCTCTTCCAGAGCCTATTGTGGCTATAGTGTGAGGCACCTGCAGAAAATGTGCCAAAACTAGGCAGGGAGCTCTGGCTTTTCAATGAGCTGTCACCTCTCTCTCCCTTCACCCACCCCTCAAGTTCCCAGCGGGAGAGGAGAGGCCATACTGAAGAACTAGACTGGAAAGTAGTCATGTGATGGGAAAAGGGGTCACATATAGACTACTTTACAGTTACCAAATTTCTGAGCCTTGTATGATTCAGCTTTTTGGGCAATTCCTAAAAACCTTTTTTTTTTTTTTTGGTGGGGGAGCACTAATACGGATTTTAAGCTAAAGACCTCTTAGTGCATCATGGGGATAGACAAGTCACTAGATGAATATTGTCAGGAAATACATTTTAAATATATTTATCTCTTCCTATTTCTACTCTAGAAAGAAAGATATGGATTTTGGTTTTGTTAATTCACTGATAAAAATTATTTCAATGTTGCCAAAATTACCTGCTCGCTTGCTGTCACAGCTGAGTCAAAAGATCAAGCCAGGCTTCTTACATGAATTTCTAACTTTAGTATTGTACTCTAAAAATCTGTATCTAGAATTCCATGTTGTTTCAAAGGCTACACACACCAGTTTAAAAAGAGAACGCAAACACTTGTTTGTGTACACATACATACACAAAGAGAGTAAGAACTTACATGACATAACTTATAGATCCCACAGCATTTACAAGAGAGAAACAAGTGACGTGGGGCTCCTCGCCAACTCCCCACAGTTTTACAGTGTGGAATATCCCTTTGGCAAGTTGGGGTCATATCCTGGCCATGCTTCTTCACAACTTCTTGATCACATCCTCGCTGGCAGAGCATGGGAAACTGAAAGTCCTTGACTTAGAGTAAGCACTACTCATCAACAACTAAAAACATCAGTCCATTATCAGCATTATTCTCATGCTAAATCCAAAACACAACACTGTGCCAGCTGATAGGAAGAAAATGAGCTCTATCCAAGCCCAAACCAGGAGACATGCACAGCCAAGTTTTGAGTTTGTTTTTTTTGCCTGATATGGGCATGTACATGACTTGGAAACAGTCAGGGACTGGAATCTTTGGGTAGGTCAATGTGTGATAAAATGATAATATTGTTATTTCATTTCCTAAAAGGTAGTTTATAGAAAAAGGCTTCAGAGCAAGACTGATGAGTTGGATTTTGAACCAACATCTTCAGTACCTGAACCCCAAATTGTGGGAGATCTATTCTAATCTCTTATTACTTTTGTACTTTATTTAGAAGGCATGAGTGGTGGGCCATGTAGCTAGAATGTAACAGAATGATTTCCTAACAAATGAAAAAACCTTTTCTTTGGTGGAACAAAAGTGTTGCTGGTAACATATGGCTGTTGTAGACTGAGGGAGAAAATTTAAAAATCTGGCATTATATGATCTTTATCTGGCATAAGGAATCAGCCCTAGTGCTGTATTTTGTAACTTCATTGGAGGAAGAAGGAGACAATGGGTTCAAAGAAAATAAAAGTAGCCTGGATTGGGGCATGTTCATAGGAAGCAGACATAAAATATCATAGGGCTGTTCACCTTTCTAAGTCCTGTCCAGTTCTTTATTAGGAAGTATGTTTCTAATAATTTAATTTTCATGTGTCCCTTATCTCCAAAATCTCTGCCAGGTTTTTGGGCAGGTATTGATAAATTATGGAAACTCTTCAGTTAAAGAACTTGCAGAAAAAATGGAGTGCTAATAAACTGCCTCAAGTCTGCATACTGTTCTGTATGAATAAATAACTTTTCACAGATAAATTGCTGCTAGTGGGGACTTAATTAAGGTAGGTTGCTAATATGCTTGAGCGGTATTTTTTGGTAATCTTCTGTCAAAGGTAATGTGCAACGATTAAAGAAATTACAAAGAAAGAGGAGGACAGTAATGTCTTAGATGTTCATTCTTTTACACTGCCGTAGTATTTGATAGCTGTGGCAAAGGGTTGCAGGCTTACTGGATTAGGCACCTATTCTTGGATGTAAGAGAAAAGAACAAGAACACAATGAATACACTTAGAACAATCAGATGAACATGTGATTTTGTATCTCTGTGCTCGGGTGTGGGTTATGCCTGCTTTCCCTTTCAGATGTCCCCTTAGGCATGTTGCAGGTAGGATTGCATTTAGCTGTTTGTTCACTCACCAACACGCTTCCTAAAAGGCAAGAGTTTGTGTCTGATTGTTTAAGACATTGCTTCTGCTTTGAACAAGTCTCGTTCCCTTCAAAAAACAGTCTCTACCTCCCCATCCCCCTTTAGAGAAAACAAGTGAACTATTCATGCAAAAAAGTGTGTGTGTGGTTGGGAGAGTGGGGGGGCGTGCAGTGCCACCGACAAACCCTATTGAAATGCATTGGCTGTTCATTTACATTCACACTTTTTTTAATAAAAATGTTAACTAATGATGTTAAATGCTTTGCCAAAGGTCCTGGCGGGTCAGTTGCCGAAGTGCCATTTCTGCCTAATTAGGGCTCTTGTGGCAGCCCAGGGGCCTCCTGATGCAGTGGGTGACAAGCCGGGAGCTGACAGCTTCAATCGGCTCCTACAGGAAGGTTGGGCTGGTCATGTTTTCTAACTCAGCCAGGTGTTAGCTGAATGTAAGGGGGGTCTTGGCCAGACCTGAGCATTCGTTTGATCTTCCTTTCTTTCACTTGCTCTATTTTGAGCTCTTCCCTTTGCCTGTCCCATCTTGTGTCAAGGTCAAGAATGAGCTTGACTAAATCAGCAATTTCATTTATCTCTGGGAGATCATTAGCAGCCCTTCTCCCTCCCCTCCACAAATAAACCTTAGCACTGGTGCAGAAACAGCACAGGTTTCAGAAGCCAAGCAATGGCAGTCCAGATATGGAAAGGAAAAAGAATACATGCAGATCCTTCCATAAATAATATCCCTCTACTTCTTTGTTGCAAACCTTCTCCTTATTATTAATGTACATTTAATAAACACACTGAGTAACCCTCAAAAACATAAAATGCTTCTACAGTCACAATCAAAAGCCTACAACATGTTCAAAATTTTATTTCATTACTACTGTTGAGAAAGTATTTTCTTTAAAATAGCAAGAAAAATAGAGTAAATAAAGTTTTTCTTTGACCTCACCTGTGTTTTAGTTGCAAACTGGCCAGCTTTATATGTGACCACAAGCTTTGGAACAGTTGGCCAGTTTTAGGAGTCTTGAAAATGGAATCACAAACTTATTGGAGAATTGGCTTTTTAAAATGCAAATCTTTGCTTAGTTAGTCAATAGCACTTTGACTTCAGCTGAGTTATGCTAGTTTATGTTAACTTAGAAAATAGCCCTTAAAACATAAACACGTTGCTGACCACTGTAAAAATAAGTCAAGACTTTCAAACTGGTTTACCCAGAAATGGCACAAAGCATTGCACTGATGATGGGTGAAATAAGGTGTCTGGTTTATAGATCTTACAACTAAGACTTGTTACTCCTAAATTTAAGCTGATGAATTTAACCATTCCCCATTTACATAAAAGTCACCATGTGCAGGAATTGCTTTAGCCTCTATGGAATGAAACCGTTGCTGCAGTAAAAGGCAGCAGTTGGATAATAACAGACAACTAGTTCATAATACTCAAGAATATTAAGGGCAGGAAACAATAAAGGAAATTATATCACTTGATAGTTGTAGCCATAACGTAAAGATAGGGTGTGTAGGGTTTTTTTAAACAGGAAGACTAAAATAGGAAACAGTTGCAGCCTTTCTTATTAGTGATGTTAAACACTTCCTGGTTTGTGGAGTGGTTTTTTTGTTTGGGGTTTTTTTGTGTTTTGGGTTTTGTGGGTTTTGTGGGTTTTAAAAAATTTTATTTGCCCTTATCTCTGATCCAATCGCCAACTCAAAAAACATTCCACTTCGGAGACAACAAATACTCTGCTGTTGCATTCAGCAAAATTGAATAAGAAATTGAAGAAATTGAAGAAAAGACATGCACAGACAGGAAGAATTCCACTCTTGTGCAGAAATCTGCAGTGCTCAGAGCAATTGCTCTCGCTGCCACAAGGTAGGTGTGAGTGCTGTTCAGAACTGGCACTTTAGACTGAGCTGTCTGTTAGGAGTAGTCATGACCTTGGGGATACAGTGTGTTAGCAGTGCTTCCTGCTCTCTCCCACTCAGAGGAAGGTAGTGCCAGTCACCTTCTTAATAGAGTCTCTTTAATTCTTTTGCAGTTTAGGGCAGGAACAAGCTGTGAGGCCTGACCAATGACCCATGAATCCAGTGAAGATTCACCCACTGACCTGCACTTAGCAGTGAATCAGGGCTTTAATGATTCTATATTTTTCCACTCTTTTCATGTTTTCAATCTTTTATTTCTATTTTCATATCAGATCAGTAGAATCCATCTGTTAAAGCTAAATACAGTGACATGAGGTCTGAAAAGGTCAGGAGCAGAACAGATTTCTTTCCTCCAGATGGAAGCTTTAAAACAACAGGGAATAATTACATATAAATGCAAGAACGGTCAGGTAAGTGATCGGATTTTATCTGCCTGATCCTTGCATGATGCGAATAGAAGATCGACCTGTCCCTGAACTCTCTTGGCAGCTCCACGGAATGACTTAAACGAGATCAGCTAAAACGATTATACTGGATGGGTTTTAATGATTAGTCAAACCAATTTATCAGCTTGTTTCTCATTGGTACTTTCATTCCACCACAATACACTGGCTGACTTTGCAGAGAGGCTGCATCTTGTTGACAAAACAGTTTAGAACCTTGGAGGTACAGCTTTGGAGTTTAATTGATAAGTCACTTGATAAAATACCTGTGCATGTGGCATGCATGTTGTGATACAGCAGCAGTAGGCAGTCATTGAGTTAAGCTGATGAAATTCTTGACTTCTTAAGAACGATTTTTTGACAATGTTAGGTTAAAATGTTGGAACACTAACACCAAAACAGGTTGAATCCTTCCAAGCTTTACACCCACTGTAGTAAAGACAGAGTTAAACAGGGAAAATCTTTAAAAGGATCAGTCTAAATATTCCTACCCTGATCTTGAGTATCTGGAAAGATGAAAATAAAAAACCCAGAGTGCTTTATTGTGTTCATCTAAACTTTAGGGGGTCTGTTGAGGAAAGAGGATATTCCAGCTGAACATAATAGAGCAAATTCCAGAATGATTAGAGACTGTGATGTCTAATTAATTAGCTTTTGTGGTAGTTAATTAAGTGGTCAAGAGTAGTATATGAGGCAATAAAATCTGCTTCTAGCATTTACCAGAGCCAATGGTTATTTTTAAGGTACTGACAGTGATGTAATTCTATTGTACTGCAAAATTTGCATAGAAACATGTTCATTAATATGGTTTAAGATTTGTAATATTTCTAATAATGAGAATAACAGTTAAGCCCATGGAAAAATCTCATTGTGAATACTTGGGCAAAATTACTATCTATAGACACATGTTCTAAATTATTCTCACAGATATTGATCCCTGGGATGTAAAATTCTACTTCCCATCAGTAAAATGAGCAAGCAGAAAAAAATTGCTTCATAAGAACAAAGGTGAGAATTTTATGCTATTTTTAGTAGCTTCATGTTTTTTCTATCTATCTATCTATCTATCTATCTAAACCAGGCTTATCTCTAGGATTACTTCTGTGATTTCTGAGTCTAAAATTCAGGTGTTTTTTTAGTGATTCCCTGATGTTTAACATTGTTAAGACAACAAGGCTTGTGACTATAAAACAACGTAGTATCTCCAGGACTTTTCTAAGATTGCTCAGAATATCACTCTCAAATCCTTGACATGATTTTTAAATTTCTTGCAAATATCCAGGAAGCTGAAGGCAGTGGATATTACTGAAATATTACTGAAAGCTATTTAGGATATTAGTGAAAACAATTTAGATGTCTCTGTTGACTACTCGTTGATTAGTGATCTCAGTTTTTATTTTTTAGTAATATCAGGAAAACTGCATATATTCCTGCAAGTGCCATCTTATTGGCATCAAGACTGGGTACAGATAAACAGTTCTGGCTTCTAGGTTTAGTCTCCTGAAGAACGATGAGAAAGAAGGAGATTCTGACTTAGGTCTTCTTCATCCTTAAACTTCTTGAGGTCATTCAGCTCAGATACGCAAGGCCCCCTGTTTTCTCCAGAAGAATTTCTTCATTCAGGACAGCAGATTTCAGCAGTGTTTAGTGTCTTCGTATTTGAACCCATGTGAAGTGTGATACCAACCCTTACCTTTTCCATACAAACTCTTCCCCAAATTTGTATGGTTTTTTCATTTCTCTGTCCAATTCAGAAACCCCACTATGTTCCCTTTTCACTTATTTTTTTATTGAGGCCTTCTGAAGCCTGTGGTAATACATTTCTTTTTTTTCTTCTCTTTCTGTTATTCACACTTGAAGACTTGCACTGTATCTCCAAACCTTTCTGATAGATTCCACAGAGAAGAAAATGGTTCAGGGGAAAAAATCTTTGAATGCATTTTTTGAAAAATATTGGTACTAAAGCTACCTTAAAACTCCCGCAGGTTTAATGAGAGTGCCTGTTAAATTTTCTGGGTCTAGAAGAGTAATTTGCTAAACAAAACCTCTGCAATCGTACCTTAGTTGCTTGTCTTTTTTATCTTTTAAACTTCAGAATAAATGAAAAATCGATCTGTATGGTCACTGAAACATTAAATTGTCTTATCTGTCACTTGTTCAACATCAGCTTCTTAAAAGGGAAAACAACAATCACAATCAGTAGTTTCTTGGTGCCTAGAAGAAAATAGAAGCTATAAATGGACAGATGAATTATGTGCTTCCAGTGGTTTTCAAGGGAAGCATTTACTGAGGGAGAAAATTGTTTTAATCTTATAACAACTAAGGAGTGTAGAGTTTGTAAAAACATGAAACACCTACACATAAACTTAATTTTTGTTGCATAGGAACAAATACAAAGTAGCTTTCAACAGAAATGGTTGGGGAAACAAGCTCTTTCATTGTTTGGTGTGCTATTTTATATCTTTAACAAATCTCTGTGAAGCACTCAGGGAAAGCTAAACACAGTGTGTTAGTTGAGTAATAGCCTTTACAGTATTTTTTTTTTTTTAAAAAGCGCGAATCTTCTTTTAAATGGAAATAAATATAAAGTCATGGGGTGTGTGTCTTTTCTTTATTTTGACAGAGTGGAGGAAATGAATAGGAGGAAGTAGAATCAATCCCAAACAAGGAGCAGTTAATAAAGAGAGAAATGTAATATCTGAATCCTATGTAATTATGAGAAGGTAGCAAGAGTCATCTGATCCTTAAAATTCAGCTGTTTTTTGACTGAAAATCTAGAAACCAGGTGAGGCTAAATAGAGATGTCCCTTTTATCACCATTGTAATTGAGTGTACACTCAACTCTAACAGTGTAATAATGTGATTTTTTTTAAGGCTGCTCTTTGTGCAGGTGTGGAAGAACTGATTAACTCACTAGGAATCCTGAGGGGAGGAGGGAGGAAGGGGAGAGAAGATTGTTGAGGATCGGGAAGTGAGGCTGTTCCTTTGGTTTTAGTTCCAATGTGTGCAGAGCAGGGAACACAAAAGAAACCAGATATTTAAAATTTCGGCTTTTGCAAAAGGTGGCTTATCTGCCAAACCTTTCCAGTAACATTTTCCTCGTAAGTGGAGGCATGGGAAATGTAGATTCTGTTCCTTCTTCCACCGATGTTAAAGTAGATGTGTAAGATCAACTACTGGTAGAGTGGTGAGTAAAACTGAAGGAAGGAGAAGTGAACTGGTGGGAATGTTTTTAGAAGGGGTGCTTTGCTCTGGAGAATTTAAGGTTTCCTAAACTCTTCTTGCATGCAGGTTACAACTTTATCTACAGCCAAAATGCCAAGTAAGTTCCCATCTTCTTCTGCTTTATTTTACTGAAGCCAGATTGTGGGAGGTGCCTCAGACTCCACCAGTACAAACACTTTGAAGACAGACTTAAATTTCTTCAGGGTTACTGAAAAAATTATAACAAACCCACTTATAGTTGGTGGTAGCACATGTAAAGGCAGCAAGTGGAATATAATGGGTGAAATATGGCAAATAAAGTTATGGGAACAGGGTGGAACCCAACAACTGAGGATTTAGATCGTCTGTGGAATTCTGATTGCTGGTTTTCCTCCTGGATGTCTGGATTCGTTTGACCATAGGATAAAAGACAGGGTGAACAATATCTGCAGGGGATAATTTTTACTTCGCTTTGATCAGAAACAGCAGTCAGCAGCAGTAGCTGAAAATGCTACAACTAGAGAGGAAAATGCTTAGAGAAAGCAGGTAAACATTATGTTCTGCAGGATAGTATTGAGGACAGACTGCTTTGAAAGTTAAGCATAATTAATGACCCCTCTGAATCCTGATACAGTTTTCTCACACACTGAGGAGGCTATTAGACATCACTCTTTGAAACATACTCTAAATTCTCGAAGTATTTGACACTTAGTTTTTATCTATTTTCTATGTTGCTTCGCCACTGCTTACTACTTTATATGATGGATAGTAAACTTACACATTCCATTTAAAAGTTTCTTTTACCATGAATTACTATTTAAAAGTTTCTAACAGATTGTCTGCTTGGGATTTATCCACTGTCACATAAAAATAACATTATCATTTTAATTGGATTTGATTATTTGGAATAGGGTGGCCTGTATATTGTTTCTTATGGGGTTTGGGTTTTTTTGGTGTTTGCACCTCTAGATGAAATGAAATTTAAAAAATGCACTAAGAAGATTTTCCAGCCTAGCAGATGCTTAGGGCTCAGTATATAAAAAATAAATGCAATTGCACATTACTAATTGAGATTCAGGCAATGTAATAGAAATTATTAATCTTTAAGATCAGAAGTTCTCCTTACACGTGAGGACTGTGGTTTTCATGTATAATGAAAGATTTAATGCCTTAAAGAACAGATGCCTATGTTCCAGTGAATGTGATACCATAAACAAATCGTGGTTGTCAGTGGAGATTCTGTCAAAGGGAGTTCTTCTGACAAATAAATCATAAGATTCTAATTAATGTAAAAGCACAACCTATCTAATTTTTCCTCAATCTTATTTTACTGAATTTTTGGGCTATATTTGTGAGGAAAATTGTTAAATTCTGCTAATTTATTATGCCTCTATTTAGGCAGTGCTATTCCTGTTTTTATGGAAACACCATATTTGGAGGGTCATGTGCATCAGTGGAAACCTGCTGCATCCATCAGTGTGGAATAAATGGTACACAAGACCATATGGAAGTTTTCTGTATAAAGGTATTTCCCAGTTCTTCTTCCTTGGCATAGTACTAAAGGTGATGAAAAATCAGGCCAGAAAAAGAAATGTTAAGAATAAATAAAATTACTGTTAAAATGCCTGTCAAAGAAATACAGTGGGAAGGTTTATGAAGAAGAGCAGAATTAAACATATGGAAGAATCCAGAAAATCAAAGTTTGTAAATAACTGCAGCCTTGAGGCTTTTAATATGTCAGTCACTGGCCAGCTCTACTGAGAGCAGCTAAAATGTTAACAGTTCTTTTTTTGGGTGGATGACATTTAAAACCTCAAGAATGAAAAACTTGCCTTTTTCATTTTAAGTAACTGTATACAAACATGTACTTATGAAATGTAATTTTTGATTGCCACCAAGAGGGATTCAGAAGTAGGCATAAATCAGTTCACAACTGTTACCTTCACCATAAATACTTCCTTATTGCCTTTTTATTCTGTAAATTACGGGGGGGAAAAAAACAAACCAGAAACAGAATTCACGTTGTTGTTTCTATGTCTCCGATAGCTGATCAGTAATAGTACAAGGGTAAAGGTAAGGTCAACAAAAGGTTTCTCGTGGAAATGCCAGCCAGATCTCTGAGGTCTCATCGTGTCTCTTGCAGAAATTTCATTAAAAAGCTAAGCCTATGAAACAAACCTCTTAAGTCTCTGGTCTTCAGACATGAGATTCCATGTGCTGGGGCACAGATCTCAGTGCAAGGTTAGGAGATAAGCATCTGTCCAGTCATTAAAGAGCTGAATCCTGCAGCACACAGCCCTGAGAGGGGAGCACACTTTCTAGCAGGGCTCCTGTCAGCACTGGGTCTTGCTAAAGGGCACATTCCCCAGCTGCAGTGCCAGCACTGTGACCTTTCTTTTGCTCCTTGACCCTCACATCAGATGCAGCTGGTCAGATAATCACCGAGCAGACTGACCACCTGCATCTGATGTGTGGGATCCAAAAGCAAGAGAGAAGCCGCGGTGCCGCCGTGTAAAAATGTGCAATGCTGGTGGTGACAGAGTGTGATACAAAAGAATGAGTCGGTGCATGAGACTTGACAGGTCTGCTTTGGAGCACAGCTGGGGATTCACCAGATCCCAGAGCACGGGGAGTGGGAAGGGAAGTGCTCTGTGTGCTGCCAATTCCCCCTCTTTGCAGAGCAGTCCTTAGAAGTCTGTTTCTGCATGCATAACTTGCCAGCCTACCTAATGAGATTGGCACCACGGACACCACGGCTGAGGTTGTCTTGTAGATAGTGTGGAAAGCACTTCAGCCTAAGAGAACATGATTTTTAGCCTCTTCTGCTTTTATTTCATAGAGAGCTCTTGTTAAGCGTTCAGGTTTTGAGTCAATGTTATCAAAGCTACATGTTTTGACAGGTTCTCTCCTGTGTGTGTGTGTATGGAAAGGTTCTTCATGCACGTCCTAAGTTGAGAGATATAATTTGAACAGAGAAAATTGTGGTTCATAAAGTGCTCTTGTTAGGTGACATGGCTATGCTTAGTCCACTGCAGGACAGCCTCCACAGAGAAATGCATATTTCCATACAAATTACAGTATACTGCAGCCAAGAGATCAATTAGAATGTCTGCGACCAAGAACTCTCAAGTATCTCCATTCACTCTGCCATTCAAAGGAGACAGAAATGAGTTCAATTGGTGTAAAGAATTTGAACTCTTTCAGGGAATGTGCAGAGACTGCCGCGAAGTGGCATTCTCCGCGGGGTGGGACTTGCAGATTCTGTGAGATCCAGCAGGGAATTTTAAGGGTTCTGTAACCTAACATTTCATCTCCCGTTGAGAGAAAAATTGCAGGACCTGCTGAATATTGTAGAAAGAATGAGAAATTTTTATTGGTCAGATATAACTGACTCTGCCAGCTCTCTGCTGCGTTACAGTGGTCAGCTTGACCATCTTAAATCCATGCCGTATTTCATTTGAAAGGAACTCAGAGCATTTTGCAAGCTGTGCTGCGGACACAGCACCAGCATGTGTGGTGTTGAACTGCAGGTCTTGTGGAATGAAACGTCACAGAAATAAAAGGTCGTAACTGTTTAACTATGTATTATGACAGTTCACAGGTCAAGACAGGAAATTCAGTTTTAAAAAACCTTGAAAAGGTAAAAGTGTATATTTTCAGGTCAGCAGAATATGATACTGTCTAGTTTTTTGATAGGTGCCTCAAGATATTCATCTGACCAGAAATTATGAAAAACTGTTTAGCAATTCAAAGTGCCTACCATTCATCAAGATGAACTAAGATCCCTCCCTCTGACTGGAACTGTAAAGTTCAATTCTTACTCAAGTCAATGAAAAGGCTTCATTGACTTCAGTAATACAGCAGCAGGATGCATTAGAAGACATGAACACTATCCTAGCTTTCACTTAATAAAAATCCCTACCAAATGGAGTCATTGAAATGTAATAGAATTTAAAAGTTAAAACTGCCTATAATAGTTATTTCTGCATAATATAGTTATATGGAAGTTGATAATGTTAAAAATACTTTATACTTTAAACAGTGCAACATTCATATTCATTATACTTTTCTATAAATAAACCATTCCTATAGGATTTTTAAAAATTTTCATCACTGAATGGTTTGAAATATATTTGCTGTTTTAGGTAAAAATGCTTCTTCCAGCAGTTAGTGAAGCTTTTTTAACAAGGCTAGCTTGTTCCATTTGAAAATATTCTTTAACATGTTGGAAAGACATTTGACAAGAACTTTAATGCAGAAGCAGGATTTCTTTCCTTCATGATTTTTAAGGGTTTCCCCTGGCATAGGATTGATAAAGTAAGTCTCATCAATTTTCAGGGTGGGCAGAGTTTGCAGCCATTTTCTTTGGAATTCAGAGATCCAAATCCTCTGGTAAGTTTTTATGTTGGTTTCTGTCCCAAAATTTCATAATATTTTCCAGAAAATAACCTGAGGTGGAAGCAACCCACAGGAATCACCAACTCTTAAGTGAATGGACCCTAAAGTGATTGAACCCACAACCTTGGTGTTATAAGCACCATGCTGTGACCACGTGAGCTCATCTTTGGGATGTCTCTTCTGGTATCTGTTTACAAAAGGGATACTTTTAATGATTCTATGACCTGCTGAGTGTCCAATTCTGAACAGCCTTTTTCATAAAGGGATATGGGAGCTCTTTTCTGGTAGGAACTGGCTCAGATTCAATATTAAAAACGGGTTTTCAGCAAGTTCAGCGTAAAATTCTGAGAAGCAATTGGTGTTTAGCATCTCAGACAACTGACCAGGTTTAAAATCTCCACCTTTCACTGCAGACCTCTCACGCTGCAAAAATTCTTAAAGTCTGTTAAGATTTTAAGGTAGTTGCTTGGAGGAGTGCAGGGAAAAGCAAGGGAAAGGCTGAGAGCACAGGCAGTGGGAGAGCTGCGAGATGCCAGGGAGCGCAGGGCCGGGGATGCGCAGCCATCCCCAGAGCACTCGGTGTGCCCAGGAGGGGGAATGCAGCCTGTCCTGGCTTCCCGCACTCACCTGCCTCCCCTCGCTGGCTGTGCTGCTCCCGCTGCTGATTTTGGGCTGTTTCCCCCGGATCCTTGCCAGGTCTGGGCTGGGCTCCAGGGACACGGTCACTTTGCAAAGCCACAGGACGCCCTCCTCCGGATCGCTGTGTCCAGCTGCAGGTCCTTCTCACACAGGAACAGGGACATCCCAGCAGGGCAGGTGGGAAGGGCGAGGGTCCGTGAAAGTCTTATTTACAAACTGCATTTTCTGGAACAGAATGGAAAATTATGTTTTTCAGTGTATGGCATAACATATTGAACAACCTGTGGGATATTCCAGCGTATCTGTCCCCCCAGGGTGGCAGCTAAGGGCCACACTAAAAAAAGGAAACAAGGTATAAAGATAATGTAAATGTATATGTTTATATATACATCATTGTATGCACATGAATAAATTTTACGTGTGAATATGGAAATGGTAGAAAGAAAGCAAATTGGACTTTTAATTAAATTTAGCTCAGAAAAATACCTGTTAATATGTTCCATGATGTAATGTAATTGTGGCAGTGATTGAGTCAGGAAGACCTTTTTCCATGGACATGCAATTACAAATACCTGATATGAACTCTGAATGCTATCTTCTCCAGGGAAGTTGCTTAATTGATGGTAACACCTGAGTGTCCCTTGGAGGTGCTGCTGCAATCCTTGTGAATACAAATAAAGAAAGCCTTTTAAAGTGAACTGTTGAATGTTCACTGCACAGTAACAGCTATGAGTGACAACTGTTGACAGCCTACCCTCTCAAAGTCAAATTCCTCCACACCAGAATATCATCAGTGCTCCTCAGAGCTCAGTTTTAGGGCCAGTTCTGTTCAATATATTTATCAACAGTCTGGATGTAAGAGTGGAATGCACCATGAGCACATTTGCTGATATCAAACTCAGAGGTGCTGCTGACTCTTTTGAGGGACAAGGCACCTTGCAGAAAGGTCCTGATAGATTGGAGCATTGGCAAATATTAATGGGATGAAATTTCATAAGTCCAAATGCTGGATTCTGCACCTGGGGTGGAGTAAAACGAGGCACAAATATAAATTAGGAGAGGAGTGGCAAGTTATTATTAGAAGATAGAGGACTGAGGGAATGACTAGAAAGCCATTTGTTCTTTCTCAATTCAGAGAAGCAATAGAACAGATCCGTAAAGTTGTGTGCAAGGAGATAGAATATATATTAAAAAAATTATTCAAATAACCCACACATTTTTGATTAATTGGAAGAAATGGAAGGATGGCAGTGGTTTGCATTAGCAATAGCCCCCTATTAAAGTAAAGCAAACAAAATACAGTTCATTTTGAATACTGGTATTGAACATTTTAAACTCTTCTAGTCTGAAGAGGAAATCATATTAATTGCTTCATTAAAAAAAAAAAATCTTTCAATAAATACCCTGAAAGTCTAAAGGTGGTACATTATTAGCATAACAGAAATTAAACTACGCAAACTCTGTGGAAACATCCCGGTGTTCCACAGCTGCCAGAGACAGCCTGAGCCACACGATGGCAGTGTGCTGTTGGCTAAGGACAGCGACTCTGCTAAACTGCTCCGGACACCAACTTTGCTCACTGTACTTTTACCTTGGTTAACTGAAACTTTGATTTTAGGCTCGTCGAATCCTAATTTTAGCACTAGGAGGATTTTCCCAAGGATCTGATTAAATATATCCACAAAGAAGCTCTTTGAAAAATGACAGAAGCTTCTTTCCAATAAACCCTGGAGCATGAGAGTAACTTGAAGAAGTGGCAGCTTCTTCTCCGTTCCAGACTCCATGACCTTGTGAACAGTAGATCATCTTCGGATGCTAAATATAACTCCATGTTCCCACTCCTGCTAGAGCCAATTTTAAAACTGTTGTAGCATTTAGTGAGGATTGGATTAGCCTTATAATTAGGGACAGCAGAGAAAGATCACAATTTTAATATGTTTCATAAGCACCAGAGAATGGCCTTTGAAGGGTCCCTTGCAAAAGCCTGGGTCAATGTCTGTGACTCCCTTCAAAAGTTGGGCACTCCAGTTTCATCAGTGACCAGTGCCTCTCCTGAGGTGGAGAAAGAGGCAGCAATTAACTCACCGGCAGATAGGGAGAAATGGAGTGTCTGAGTGCTTGGAGCGTGATCTTTTCTTGGTGTCAATTAGTGGCAACTGCTAAACTGCTTCTTGGAAGCTAAGATTTTGTACTGATCTTTTGCCTTGGTAATTAACTGCCAAGTCAAATACTCTCTGCAATGGTCTTAGCAGTACAAAGCAAAAAAACCCAACAAAAACAAACAAACAAACAAAAAAAAAACGGAGAAGGGGAGAATGATACTGCAAAATTGCTCTGTCCCATTTGTTTATTTGGCCTAAAATATTCTTATCCATAATTCTCAGCATAGTTTTAAAACAATTGCAAAATACAGTATGCAAAAAGTGCGACAGGGTTCCCAATGGGGGACAGCCCATCCCTCCCTCCTCTCACATTTTTTGGAATTTAACTTTCTTCCAATGTGTAATGAAGAATTGTCACAGTGTGGCTTGATGGTTGAGTTCTGCTAGATTAGAGGCAAAATAAACTCCAGAATTAAGACTCATTCCCTGCCCCTAAACAGTTCTGAATGGAGAACTGTTGTAGCTTAAGGCCTGATGAATCTTACCTGTTACACAGATCGGTGAGAGAGGCTGCTTCAGAGGAAACCAAACTGGTCATTTTGGCTGAGATTTTCAAAGCTGGGTAAAACGTTTGAGCTTTATACTCTGCTGGGTTGTGTAGCCCAGCTTTCTTTAGGAGCTGTAGAAAAATCCCAGCTTTGTGGTTTTCCAGGCAATTATGCAACCAGACATTAAGGAGAACTTACACAGGTGCAGCCAGTATGTGCAGCACTGTCCCCTGAACACGAGGGCTGATTTCCAGCCAGTGGGATCCCAGCTGTGCAGCAGAGCAGCTCACAAAGTCTGGGGGCTGCTGGGGCCAGGCCTTTCCTGAGAGTGCCTTAGGGACAGGCTGCACCCTGGGTGGGCAGTAGACAGCAGCCACCCACTTCTATCTCCAAATTATTTCCTGGGTGACATCATCTGTTCATAACATCAGAGTTGAAGTTTTAAAATACTTTCTGTATTTAGTATAAACAATTTTCATCCTTTTATCCCATTACAGTTTTTTTCACAGTAAAAAGTGGTCTCCCATTACTGTGACTCTGACCCCATATTCCTTGGATTTGTGTCAAAGGTTGGGTAACACTGGTTACACCCATATTAGTGAGCTGCTGCCTTCTGAAGGTAATTAAATATGTACTACCCAAGCACCTTAGTAATTTTCAGTCTTCTCTGAATCCCTTCCAATTTCCCATTAGGCTTTGTTACAGTCATAAAGATTAACAACAAAGATTTAATCCTGTTTCTCAATTTCCAAGTCATCTTAATGTAGCTCAAGACATAACATAGTTATCACAAAGAGAACAGCAGGTTCAGCAAGAGATTAAAAGAGCAGCATGATTCTGAATAAGCTGTAAACTTCTTTAAAAAAAAACAACCAAAACTGAAGGGCCACTAGGAAAGGATTAAAGGAGCCCTCCACAGAAAACGCCAGGGCTAATGTGTTTCATAGCATCAAAATGGCATTAAGAATTTTCAACAAGCTAAATCTATGGGATAGTTAATAAGATATGCAAACAAATATGTGATAAAAGTAAGGATTTACCAGTGGAGATATTTTAGCAGAGATTTTCCAAAACAAGGTGAGAATTTGGGGCTCCTCTGTCCTTTTGTTTCTGAAAATCTTTCCTATATGAGAAGACAACAAGGAATTATCGATGCCATTCTTAAATGATGTGTGTTTACGCACATATTTATGTATTAGATACAAGAAATCTTTTGGGTCAGTTTGGGAAAGGAAAGGTCAGATTTTTCCCACTGATGTGCAGCTGGAAGCTGTTCAGTCACTACAGTTGTTTGAGAACTTCCTCCTTGACTCTGACTGGTCAGAATTTGCAGGTGGTAGAAGAGTTCAACACCTTTCATTGGGAAGTTAGTGGTAGGCACAGGACATTCAAATTATTCTTCCTAAAGCTTCCATGCGTTTGTTTTCATTATGCACTATTGGGATATTGTTGCTAATCTAAAATGTAATCTTTCAGCATTACTGATGTCTGATTCTAGATATGTATCACCTTCCACAGTGCTCTAGGTCTAAGATGCTGCCTTTGTGCCTCTGTAACACTGGGAATAAAACAGTGAACTGGCTTCAGGTTTACACTGCTGGAATTGTAAGCAGAGCTTGACTGATTTCCTTGGTGAAGGTAAGATTGCTTATCAGCTTGGCTGAAGGAAAAAGATCACATCAAAAGGCACAGATAAATCAGCTGGAACGCTGTCATTGGCTATTAATAAAGCCCTCGTCTGTGTTTCTGGAGCTCATGGCATAGCACTTTTTTGGGTATTTTAATGCCATGCATGGGGATGCCCAAAAGCAGGTACAGTGAGAATAACATTGAAAGGCATTAATATTTTGGTCAGTGATTGAGCACTTACAGGTTTTGTAGAGAGCACTGAACGACACCTCCAGGCTGCTTCATTTATGCTTGAGAAGAAAAGGTAACTCAAGGATACAAATTTATTGTAAAATTCAGGCCTTGGGACAAAGCGGGTTTGGTTTGAGCACTGTGGCTTTTGTGACATGTAGGGGCATGATCTCAGACTTATGTTCTCTGTTCAGATTATTGTTGATCTTGCATTTGGATTTTGTGTGTGTTTATGTTTCTGTTTTTAGGATATGTTCAGTTCACTGCCAATATGTTGACAATTGTGGATTTGGTTCTATGTTACATGTTTGGATCTGGAGGGGCAAATCAAAGTGATGTTTATCCAAAAATGTTACTGGATTCAGGTTTGCCTGTCAACCCAAAGACTATATATGTTTTGCAAGGAGTTGATTTCCATTTTGTTCTTGCCTGAGTATGTTTAACATCCATTAGCTTTAAAGAGGGTCATGCAAGGTTGCTGAGGGGCAAAACAAGCACTGCACGAACAAAATAGATAATGAGAGTGGATTTTTGAAGACGGTATTGTGCCATTCTGAAGATGTCCTTGACTGTTCCAGAATGCTTAGATAGCAACAGCTGCCAGGAATGCTTTTATCATCCGTGTTTGACCAAGAGTCTGCAACCTTTCCTTTCAGAGATTGGCCTTACACAGTTTTTTGTGCCTCCATCACCTCCTGAGGAGATTAGTGGAGTACATGGTATCTGGGGTAACACACTGCAGTCATTGGAAACTTTGGCTGCTGTGGAAAGCGGTTGCTGCCTTATTTAAAGAGAATGATTCAAGGGCTCAAATTCCTGAAGAATTTGGATCCAGCATGATTTTGAAGCCATCTGCCTGAATGAATTCTATAAGTTGTTGTTATAGTAAGACTACAGGCTTAGAGCCTCACGTTCATCCTTCCCCTACTTCAAACCTTGAGGGAGTTGGATACAGGGAGTTAGGGAGCTTGGAGTCAATGGCCATGTGTTTAACCTGCATGTTGTGCACCTTTTCAGCTTTTGATACTGAGCATAATTCTTTTCTGCTCTCATGGATTTTCCTGCAGAAATGATTGTTTTCTGTAGGAAGGAGCAAGGAACCTCTACCGGGGAAATTCTGCAAAGAATTTAATTTGGGCCTTGTTGCTGAATTTTGTAGGTTTTTAGGTTTGTGGGGATAGCAGTCAGGCAAAGAAATCTGAAGTCGGAGTCTACCTGTTGGTTACCTACAAACAAAGACACTGAGCAGAAATTCATCCCTCAATGAATTCACACTATTGCATCTCTTTTTGTATTCAAGGTCGGTGTCACACATTGACACTAACAAACTCCGCTGAACTCTCAATAGGTTTTGTATATTAGAGAGAGTTTAGGTGATCTTTACCTTAAAGATTTAAAATCTAAAGTGCTTTCCAGGCTTATTGTTTTTATTTATTTATTGTGACAAGTGACATTACTTACATGAAGGTATTTAAAAGAGTTCTTGCTGGGACAAAAAGAAATCCAGCTGGATTCAACCTGGATCTTTCAAGGTATTTGAACACTTCAGTCCCTGGCATTGCCTTTCTCCATGTCTCCAGTGAGCCTTGTAGCTAAACAGAGTCCTCGGTTCCAGAATTCCCTCAAGCAAGTTGTAGGGAAGGGTTGGGTAACCCAGAGCAGCCCCACATATGTCAGCAGTGTGGAGAGAAAATCTGACTAGACAAGACAGGAACACCAAGAACTGTGATGAGACTAAGATGGTCTTGGAGCAAGCAGACACTTCCACTGGGATTCCTAAAGATGTGGGGTTATTTTCTAGAATTAGGGATTTGTCTAAATCATGTGTGAACACACCATGAGTGTGTGAACAAGAGACATGAAGGAAGTGGTAAATATGCCTGTAGAATGCTGCTGTGTCCTCAGCATGATTTGGAAAGGTCCTGAACCTCTGTATTTTTATAGCAAGAGAAAGCTCAAGTCTCCCTGTTGGAACATCAGAACACCTGCCTGACAGCAGGGCAAGACAGGCACCTTTTTTTTCCATTATATCCTTCTGGAGAGTTAATTACCTTTTGGCTTAGGTGTGCTCAAAGCATCTAAAAGGATCAGAAAGAACTGGCAATGAAAACGCAGAAAGTCACACTTTCAAAATCCTGCTCTGTTCCTGAGGCCTCAGCTGGAGCTGAAAGTGCAGGGAGCTTATTAGTTGTGCAAGAGAATCAGCATCTGCCAGCTGGCAGTAGCTCAGGTACCTGCAGAATTAGAAATATGCTACAGCAGGGCTTGGTGAAAGCACTGGTCCCTGACTGGTGAACAAAGGGACCTAGAAAGAGGCCAGTCCATCACTCTTATCTGATGCTCCTGCTCAGGTGTAGCGGCTGAGAAGGGCTGGCCACATATAAAGAAATATTACAAATAGAAGAGCCTATAAAGAGAAGACTTAGCAGGGGATTGAAAGGAATAATGATTGTAATTACTCATCTAAAATTGCATTTTTGCTTATAAACTTATCACATTGATGGGAAATTACGGTATGTATCCACATAAAACCTGTTCATACAAAACAAACAGGATTTCAAATGTAAGTGCAACTGCTTCCCTTCTTTTTCTGAGATAACTGTATGTGTCCTGTTCAAAGTCCTTGAAATTGCAAAGGCCTGTAGGAAGTCAAAGATTTAAGAGAATTACCTCAAGGCAAACTTAATTTTCTTTCCAGCAAAAATCCTTGTAATTGCTAACAGACTCTAAAATCTTGCAAATGCATGAGTACACAGAAATATCTATCACAGTGGAGTACACTTGTGCCAGTAAAGTTGTGAAAGGACCTAGAAATGGAGATGACTTTACAGCTGGCTTTGAAAAGCAATTTTACAATTATCTCCCGTGATTTTCACTAAGGATTAGGTGCCTCTGTGGATTTGAAATCAAGATAAGCATCTAGCTATATCCAAGTGCTCTAAATGCTCTTTCTGATGTTGAGCAGCTGCAGCTCAGAGAAAGCAGCAGTAAGTTAGGCTCTTTGAAAATCTAAAATTAACCATTCAGAGTCAGTGAGCACTTCTGAACTATTGCTGTCCCCACCTAAAGTCTTGAGGGATACCCAACCCTCACAGCTCCCATGCAGTGCTACTGAAAATGAGTTATGGATTCCTGTGAAAAACTGACTTTATAACCCCTTGTTTAAATTACCTCAAGTGCAAAATTGAGATGATCAGAGTTAAATATGTTGTTCTTGTATATATTAGATATCCAGTATGGAAAAGTTTGAAGAAAGTAGGGTTACTATAAATAATTATTCATGGCCACATTCAGATTGCTCACATGTCTGCATCATGTGTTTGTAACTGGGAATACAATTTTAAATTAACATCATTCCAGACCCATTTATCTGCAGAAAGTGCCCCTCAGATCTTGTGTCGGTGAACAGGAAAATGTATTTGATACAAGCACCCTATTTTTCCCTGTAGCCATATACATTATTTCATGTCTTATTAACATAATCTATCTACAGTGAAGTTTATAGGCCTTGACAGATAGCACCTCGGGTGAGAAAAAAGATGACAGAGAAAATTTACTTTTACAAAGTCAGTCCTTCTGAATCTGTTCTTAGGCAGCTTGACACCAAAGGCTATAAACATAGTCTGGAATCTGAAACGTTTTCTGCAATGACCTTGTTTTCAAAAATACTATTCTTATCTCCTCATGCTTATTCTTCTCCAGGCCGTGACTCCTCACTGTAAATTCCTCACCATGTGTTTCTTCTGTTTATTTAGCAGTACCTTCATAGTTATTTTTTTATTTACTACCCATTTTTAAGTCACGCAGTCTGAAGACCTACTTTTTGCCAGTACCAGAATGATGTTAGTGAACCATTTGATTTGATATAAACTTGTTGTCTGATTGTTTCTTTTCCATTTCTATGGAAGAAGGCTGTTCCAGGAGGAGGACTACTTCTGCGTTGAGCACTGCACTAAATTATAATTTAATGGCAGTAGTTTGGTACATTTCAATTTAAAATTGCCCATTCTTTATATTAGTAAAAGAAGGTCACTACTTTCTAAATAACAGGGCAGTCACATGCAAGCTTAAGGCAAAAGATTGAAAATACAGTCAGCCAAAAATACAGTCCTCTGGAAGAGAGATGTCAAATAGATTTGAAGAGTATTTTTACACATATTTCACTATTTATAAACACTGTCAAGGCTTTCTTTTCATAAGAAATGTTATGCTGCCATTCCAAGCAAACCCAATGCAGTTTCCTGTGGTGATGGCTTTTTTACTGTGCTTGCACCCTGCCCATATGACATATCTTTTTTACAGCACTGATTTAAAGAAGTGCCTACATTTACTTTCATTTCCTTGTGTTTCAAAGCCAGGAGATCTTGGATGGACAAAGATCATCTGAGGTGTGAATGTATTAATCTCAATGCATTTCCTCTGTGTTTCCAAACATCCTTCCTGAGATCTGCTGGTATTGAAGGATTCTGAAAGCAATCCAGTCTCCTTTTCCACACGGCCTGTCCCTTTTATTTGAAAAATCCAAACTCCTAGTGTGTAGCAGCCTTCCTAAAACACCTGAATCCAAGTTCTGTGACAGTCTTTGTGGGAATGTAGACACTGTTCCTGTGTCCAGGTGAAGGATGTGCTGGCTATTGAATATCTGCATTAAAAATATCACAGCATATGTAACACTCCCTATTCTACAGTTCCCAGGCACCAAGGCAGCTAGCATCTAACCTGATTTGAAATTATTAAAATAAAACAAAAAAAAAATCAATGGGAGATTTTCCATCAATTTGGAAAGACTTTGGATCCAGATGAAAGAAGCTGTAACCAGGATTTGCCATCATGTTTTCAGTACAAAAACGCCTGCAGTATTATTGTTGTCCGTGAAAATCCTGGCTTTATAAGACACACATTCATAAACAGAATAGTAAAATAATAATCTATGTCTTTTTCTAAATGGCAATCTTCACCAAGAAATAAAATCCAGATCTTTTATTGCAACTAAAGGGGTTGATGTTATGGGAATCTTCTTTTGTCAGTGAAAAAGCAAATTATGATTTCATAATGTTTCCTCAAGGGATGAAAGCATAATTTTTCTGGTAGTTCAGTTTAAGAAAGTGACAACATTTAAACAAGTATTAGTTTTTCTCCTGAACAAATTCTTGTTTTATTGAATTACCAGACCTGAGCAGTTTACTCATAATTTAGGCTAAACACTTGGAGGAATGTCAACAACATTCTTTTCTGCTGGAAAATAAGACTAAATAATAAATCATTATTGAAAATACCTCAAGCAAATCCAACAGATTTAATAGGAGGAAGGATGTTTCTTGCATTGTATGTGCTAGTTTAAAGATTTTGGTGCAGTTTGTTGTATTTAAATGAGAATGAAAAAATAAAGGACTTCTCCAACTCACAGTTTTATGCTTCACCAAAGCAAGATTTGAATCGTGATTTCTGATTACAAGGACATTTTAAGACAATAGACCTCTGCTATCTTTTTTTTTTTTTTTTAAATTACTGAATTCTGAACTCAGAGACAAATTGTATTTTCATTTACATTTGTGTAAATACAGGAAATGGCTTATTTTTGCTTCTATTTTTTATATAGCTGTTGTAATTAATTCAGGATTCATTTATAGAAGCTAGATATACTGGATATTTCAGTGATGCTAATCTTGTAAGATGAACTACTTCTATTAAAAATAGACATGCCTTTGTTAGATGACTATTGGATTGTTACTTATTATATAATTTGACTTTTTACTTACTTGCTACTACTCATGGTATTCCCTCATCTTTGCAGGAATAATATGACTTATTGATTCATAGTCTTTATTTTAGCATACTAGACTCTATGCTTAGAAAATGTAAAAAAACTGGTATTGATGTCTTTCCCCAGAGAGATTTTAAAACAAGTGATAGAATGGTATCATCTTATGGAATTTGCATCCCTTTAGTGATCAGGGAGAAAAAAAAATTATCATAGGGCTCTTGCAACCTGTGGTGAGATAAATTAGACATTGAGGGAAAAACCTCACTCTGCTCATTTGGGATATTCTGTGCTTCCATCTATATGTGCGTGTCCTCATTAAAGATTCCAAAAATAGAAGGATGTGGTATTAAAAGAGAATGTGCAGAGAGGAGAAGCACATCAAGATTTTGAGAAAATGTCGGTGGTGCTCATCATTCATTTCAGACATTTTAACCAAGAGTAAATAAATGACTCACAGCAGTGACAGACTGATGATTTAGCCTTTTAATTTTTACAAATGTGTTGGTTATTGGAATTTTCTCAAAAGTTTTATGAGAACATACTTCAACCAGTGGATTCATGCTGAAATATCTATTTCTACTATGTCTAGGAGCATTTCTATTTTTCCTTCCTGTGTATGATTTACTGTGCTATTTTTACCCATGGTTGAATAAATAGTACCATTTGATGTTCTAATTTTAGTTTTCTATCAAGAATTTTTAAAAAGAAGTTATGCTCTGAAAATATCCAACATCACTTATATCTGCAGATTTATATTTCATGAGCATTCCTAAGACATATCTTTGTAAAATATCTTTTAGAAGAGTTTAGCCTTATATTTGTGAGTAATATTCTTAGAAATAAAAATCAAATTATAGAATGTTTCTATATTTGATGTTCATATATATTAAATGTTAAAGGTTGTAAAACTTATAAAAATATATTTCTAATGGTAAAAAAAAAAAATTCAGTATTCACCAGGCACTTCTTAAGAGTGTCAGAGGGTTTTTGCTTATTTTTCATTTCCCTTCAAAATTGAAAATGTCCCATTCCTGCTGCATTGTTAATGTCAGATGGAAGAGGGAGGTCAATGGAATTCATTAGGATTTACTCCAATAAGTAATCAGTTTGTCCAGCCTCAGGTGGAGCTACAGATTCCTCTGTATATTGCAAGCAGTTTCTTGGTTATTTCTCATTTACTCTATGACTTTGCCCACCTGCCTTTCTGCAGTTGGCCTTTAAACTTCTTTCATTCCTCTGTATGTCTGTGCCTCAGTGTGATCACTTCTACCCCCTAGACACTGGGTGAGATGGATGAAAAATGATGTGCCTCACAGTTTCCACTTTTCCAATTTATTCTGTACTAATGTGGAGGATCTGGGTGACATTTTTATTAGGCTTGGATATTCTCCATGAAGTTTCTCAAACATCTTAGTGAAAAAAACCCCAAAACCATTAAGCAGGTATGTACCTACGTGAAACCTAAATGTCTCTTTCCTATGAGTAATCAATCTGTGAAGATGACATATAATTCTAGTTTCAGATTTTCCCCTCAGATTCAGTTTGTTTTGGGTATCATGTCAATCATGTGTTGCTTGTCTTTCAGCATGCTGCCTTTCTAGTATTTTTTGGACCACAGGAAGCTTCAGAAAGCAGTTAGGAAGGAGCCTGGTAGCTGTCATATGTTCTGTGTATTTCTGTGATGACATTTTTCTGTATCACAGGTACACAATGTGCTCCCATGTCACTTGTTGAGTCTGATAATTTTCCAAGCCTTTTCCGCTTTACATTGGCACATTCGATGTTCTTGAGCTGATACAGGATATTTTTAAGGGACAGAATCCTTACTTGCACTGCAAATAACCCTGCCATGTAGCTAATGCTGTATATTTCACTGAAGCAAAGCAAGGCTGTGAACAATACTACCTCAACTTTCCTCCTGACAGGTACAACTTTCTCTGGAACAGAGAAATAAGAAATAAGGCAGGCATGACTTTGCAGAATTTTGTCTTACCCAGCTGTAGTTCCTTGGTTTTAGAGGCGGCTGAGCCATCTGCCACTTTTGTTGACTTCAGTGGGAGCCAACGTGCTCATCACTTACTTAAGCAGTGTACATATTCACAGGAGCCATGACACAAAACTAAGTTTATTGTTTGATGCATTTAGAGCTTTGTTTCTTTTGGAGTGATAAGCAATGTGTGGTGAAACAAGCCAATATGAATGCACAATCTGGTTGATATTTTAAAAATGCCTCGGCAGAATAGCATTTTTTTACTGTATATGGATGGGAGCATGTTTGCAGAGTAATATATGATGGTGTGACAATGTTAAGTTATATAACAAATCTGTTTCTTCTGGGCGCTTTTTTTTGTCTGTTTGAGGTTTGTGTGTTTTGGTTTTTTGGGGGTTTTTTTGTTTGTTTTGTTTTGTCTGTTTGTTTGTTTTGCTTTGGCTTAATACATCCAAAGTAGAGGAAGGGTAATGAATTTAAGGCCAAAATTTCAACATTTAAGGTGTTTAGGTTATACAGTATGAGTGGAGATTTTTGGGACTGAACTTACCTTTTAGATCTGTGCACACAGCAGCTACCACAGAGGAATGGGACCCATGAGAAGACTATAGAACATTTATGTTTTGGGAGTGCTGGACACACCCACATGGTGTGAGGGCTGTCATTCTTGAAAGTACTCTTGAGATGAGTGAGTGAGCCCGAGATCCGTGAGCACCACACACTTTCAGTGTTCCCAGCCCAGCGGTTTTCCTGAAAAACCATCCTGCTAAGAAATGCTGGAGAATTCTTTGCAAGCAAGGTTTCCAGAATGATACACTTCCAACAGATGTCAGGATACTGGGAATGAGAAATGTATAAAAGACAGGTGAAAATTATATAACCTGCTCCTTTTGAAGAAACCCTTCATGTTCCTTTGTGCTCCATAAGCTTCTTTATTGAAAGGCTGTGACAATGATGAATAGTTTTTTGTTCTTCTTATCTTTACAGAGATTTCTTGAGTATTAAAATAAAAGGCTGTTTTCAGGAAAGGGGAAGATAAAATTGCATCTAGAGAAACAGATTGCCAGTTGGCTCTGAAATAAAAATAATTTCTAAGTTTTTATCCCAGGAATAAGCAGAACTAGAGAGGTTAAAGTGCTGTAAGGTGAGAAACTGAACAGCTGGAATGGAGGAGGAGACTGCAATAACAGTTATGCAGGTGGCAAACAAAATCCAGGAATTGTGTGTTTAATGATGCTTCAGAAACTACATAAAAGAAAAATTTGAAGTCAGAAACCATTGCTCTAGGAATATTAATTGAGCAGATGAACACAATGCTTGATGAGGGGCTCCTGAGCTGCCAAGATGCAAGGCATGCTTACCTGCTTTCTATCCTTTTGTTTTGAATGTGGTGCAGTTTTTAAAGATTCGACTCTCCCTGGTGCCAGTGCTGGACTGGGTGTTGGGATTCAGTGGCTCACTGGTTTCTGTGTCTGTACATCTTGCTGCCAGGTGCATTGAAAACAATACTAAAATGCCTGTATTTCTTCAGATCTCTGTGCCTGCTGTTTCCAGCTCACTGGTTCTCAGTGCTACCCCATCAGTGCCTCACTTAGACTCTTGTTCTCAGGAGTGAGAAGCACATAGCTCTTTTCACTGACCAGCCACAGTTCTGTGCAGCTCTTACAACATGTGGAAATGGCCCTGAGAGGACACTGCGGTGATCTCCAATTCTCTCATGAAATTTTTATTGATGCTAATGGATAACATGCACGTGGTAGCTCTGCTAAATTCAGAGCTAGGTTAAGCAGCTATTTTCTTCTCCTTTCAGTTTATGCCAGCATATCTGAACCCTTTGTGTGATGAGTGGAATGGTTTGGGGCTGCAGCTTTCACCTAGGCTGCAGATGAGTGTATTAGTGTACAGTGTATTAAACCACTTCTCGATTGTTCCTGAGAGGTGCTCAGTCCCAAGCAGATGCAAGCAGGAACTTAAAGCAGACACTGCCCCAAGCTTCTGCAGAAATTGTGCTTTTCTCCATAGTCAGAGTAAGACCACAACAACTGAGTTGGTGCTTGGGTTGAACGCTGATGGGTGCCTTGCTTGTCTGCCACAAAAACACTTCGATGTTTCAGGGTCAAGGAAAGGTTCTTCCTTTCTGCTGCTACTCCTCTATAGTGTACTAAGCCAGCTGATGTTATTCCCTGAGAAGGAAAGAAATTCTTTCTAGACCCACACTAAAATGGAATTTTGTGTTAAGGGACAAGCTAAGGTGTTCGTAAGAGCAGGTGTTCAGAGGATGTAGATGACTTTACTGGTGCCATCCTTTTCAAAATCTGACCATCCATTTTTACATTTTAATTGCTATATTTTGACTTATTTTCTGTTATGCTTATAAGACAACCATTAAAACCACAGATTCCAAATAACCTTTTAAAATTACTATAATAATGATAAACTTCTTATGGAGTAAGAAACAAAAATGAAGCCTCTTCAGCCCCAGGGCAGGCTCACTTGAGAGAGTGACCTTTTCAAAAAGTGTTTTTCTTTCATATGAAATGCACTTTTTTTTCATTTCCAAGGGAGAGAGAGATGACAAGGGAAAAAATGCAAGATTTTATTTTTCTGTTATTTATTTTTTTATGATTTTTGTCTTTATAAAACGTAATTAAATTTAAGGGGCATTAGCTCTTAATTTTATATTCCAGATTGATAATCTAATTTTACTTCAAATGATTTTTTTTTTAAATGTAGTTCCTCTCATTAGGACATACTCTGGGAAAGGGTCTAATTTCTGAAACTAGCAGTCAGTCACATGCCTTCAAATATTCTCCGTCTGCATTATTCAAAACACCTACAGCTGAGTGTGTAACTTAGGCAACCTGGCTTGATATTGAATAATGTAGTCACTGCCGTGACATTCGGAAAGATGTCTGTACCCATGAATGCTATTTTTGTGTGTGTTGTCTTGTTCCTTGAGGCATCATGAAAAACCAGCCTGAGTATTATATTTTTTTTCCCAGGAAGTATATGATTTGGATATGTGTTTATGTGTTTCTTGGTTGGTTCTTTTCTTCTCCTCTGCCTTTGTTAATTACCTCAACACATGTTTAAAGCCTGCTATTAATCGCTATTGAAGTGCATTTAATCTGAAGCAAAAGTTTCTGCTATTTAAGTCTCTTGTCAGGAAACCAAGTATTAGAGTTGTTTGGTTTCTTATTTCCGAGGCTGTTTAATGACAGCATAAATATTCAGCCTGACTCTGAATAGGTAATTAAAGCTGACTCTTGGCCAGATGTTCCCCTTTGTTGCCTGGCGTGGAGCTGAGGGCAGAGCAGGAAGCTGCAATTCCAGTGCACGCTGTCCCAGTGCACGCTGTCCTTGGCTTTGGAAACTGTCTGAGGGATCCCCATGTCACCGAGTGTCCCCAAGAACATAAGGTTACAGTGATGGGAGCAGTGGAATGAGCTGCTGTCTCACCATCCCAGCATGCTCCTTCCCTCTCTCCTCCTCAACAGCTTAGAAAATCCCTTTGTGCAGCTGATTTTGGGGGCCAGAAGAAATGAGTTCTGCATTTTCCCTGAACGAGACACTGGATTTCAGGATGAGATAATCTTTTAAGTGTGTGCAGGGTGGGTGAAGGCTTTTGAGATCAGTCACGTGTGCAGATGTGAAGAAATTTACTGCTTTAACTTTTGTGCCACACCTCTTGTCCTCAGAGGCAACAGAACTTAGAAGGAGCAGAGCTAATGCCATGAGAGCAAGAAACCAAGGAACAAATAGAGGGAGGTGCTGAGTGAGCACCTGCAGTGTCTGGGGCTTTGCTTCAATATTCACTGGTCCTCAGGGGTCTCACAGGGATCCCACCTTGTGTGAGCGACCGCTTTGGTGAGGGGACTTGGGAGTACTTTGGGTGGATTTTGTACTGTGATGAATGTAAGTGACCTCCTGAGCCCAGGAGTCAGCAAGGAAGTGCTTGGAGTGAATGCCCTCATTTATTTCACGTGAAGTGCTGGCACTGCTTTCAAAATGTGAATAGCTGCTGAGGCTGGAAAGTAAAGGAGAACTAGACCATGAAACACGGGAGGGAAACAGGGGAGCCCTTTCTCTGGCTCCAGGATTGTTCATGGGAGGATATGAGCCTTGTTTTTATTCTCATGTTTGTAATGTCTCACTTAGTTTGAAAACTCTTAAACTCCATCGTGGATCAGGCGACAGTAGGGGTGTCTCTCTCCCAGGTCCTGGAGACAAGTAGCTAAAAATCACTGGAAACGAGAAGTTCTGGCCTGATAGCACTGCAGAACCACGCGGGAGAGTTCACTCCGAAGCAAAAAAAAAAGAATCCCATGCTGTACAAGCCACCCCGTAATTAATGCTGTCTGAGTGTCCGGCTTAGCTGTACCTACACTCCCGTGATAACCCGGAGAACAGTCGGCGTAACCTCGCAGCCTTCTCCCGGCTCCGTCCCTCGCAGGACTCCAGCACCCTTTCCTTTCCTTTCCTGGCGCACAGGGCTGAGGCGGGGTGTCACCTCCGGCCACAGAG
>VZRL01001768.1:2492223-2660821 GCA_013397895.1 Origma solitaria
GCCCTGCCCGGCGCCGGGGCGCTGCGGCGGGCGCGGCATCCCCGCCGGACGGGCCTTTGTGCCTCCGTCCTCCCGCGGGCCGGGGGTCTCTCCCAGCAGCGGCCACAGGGAGAAGGGGGAAGCCTGGGACTGGAGCTCAGGGGCTGCTGCTGACATAGAGGCAGCGCCGCTGTGTAGCGAGAAGCCTGATTCACTGGAAAAGGAAAACCTGGCAGCCGGGTGGGAGAGACAGCGCTGTCTGGGCTGAGCGCCTGAGCATCCCGGCGCAGCCTCGGGCTCCAGGCAGCTCCCGGGACGTGCATGGCTGGGGGAAACCTCCACCCGTGCCGTTTCACCACGCTAACGGGGCCGCATGTCTCCGATTTTGCAAATTTGTCTCGAGCTGAGCTGAATCTTGTTTTGCCTGAAACAAGGATTCTGTGGGTTTGATCCGCTTGGGGTTACACTGTGCCTGATAAAAATAACACAGCCTTTGTAGGACGGGGTGGTCTCTCCTTGTGTGGGAACGGAGCTGGGGGAGGGAAGAGGGTTCCTAGGATACAAATGATATGGGTGAATAACCCTAAGGGAAATGCAGACTCAGCCTGATTTCATTCCATCTCTCCATGCCTCCTTCCTCACTGTGTGCTGCAAAGGCTGGAGGAAACTAATGCTGAGCCAAAGGTGCTGGCGGAAATGTATGGGCAAACTTAAAAGGTTGAGTTTGATTATAGTAGGATTTGGGGAACGTTTGAATGACATAACTTAATTTCAGTGTATGAGGAGTAAAAGAGTCATAAAGTATCCATTTAAAAAAAACCCAAACCAAACCAGAAAGCAATACTTAGAAACTAGTTGCATCTTCAAGGTGCTCTACTGAATTTTTCCCCCTCCCCACCATCTAAATGTTCTCTCAGTACTTCCTAAATGAAGTCTCTAATGTCTGTTTGGTTTGAAGTAACCTGTAACAATTTTTGAGCATGCAGCTGACAAAGGGAAGAATAGACTGACAGATTCATTTGTCTTTCAGATGACAGGGTATCACATTTTGTTTTCTGCCAAGTTGCAAGGTTGGTGCAATGCAATACTGAAATGAGGTAACTTGTGACACAGGGAGAATCTGTGCAGGAGGGATTTGGTTAGAAGAGAGAAGACCAGCTAGTAAAGCAATGATTTGTTATGCCAGGAATCTTTATGTTCTTTCCATGCACTGGAATGCTGAGGCTGTCAGAGGAAAAAAAAGGCTTCAGGGCTATACTGTGATTTAGTGTGTGTTATATTGACAGTATTGAAGCTGCAGCCACTTCTTGCAGCACAGTACAATGCGCAAGAGAAATGTCTGTATGTAAAATAGCTGAGTGCTGTATGCAGTGCCTGCCCATCATCTTTATGGCTTCACTTAGCACAGCACTGCGGTATCTGCAGCTTGGTTAGTGAAATTGTTCATTCCCAGGAGCTATTGCATGTAAAGCTTCTAATTATACTGATTTTTGGCATTTTAAAAGCCTTTTGCTCATAATTGGATAATGCTGGTTGAGCTGACAAGTTTTCCATTACGATACTGTCACCCTGTAAGCTTTCAGCCTGAATGTTCTGCACATCCCCATGGGGACAGCAGTTGGTGTTCCACAGAGCTCTGTACCTGCAAAGTCTTCCCAAGGCTTCAGTCAGCTGTAGAGAGGCCCCAAGAGGTCTGTTCTGTCCAGAGGCATTTTTAGCTGATGCATGTGTGGTGTAAAGGGGCTTTATCGTGGTCCACAGGGAGTGACCAGGGTTTCTGTCAAATGCAACTGTCCCCAGGAGCTGGAAGAGGATGCTGCAGCCTTGGATGTCAGCTCAAGTTAAAGCAGCCTCTGGGAGGCCAGGTCTGTGCAGGAAGACCAGAATGCTGCCTCAGCTATAAAAGACTTGATCCCTTCATGAGCATGTCAGGGTTTAGGATATGTTTTGCTTTCTAACTGTGTCACTGGTGGTTGGGGTTATATGGGACTTGACTGGTGTCTCATCTTGTGCTCTTTTCTGCCAAATGCTTCCTTTGTTGCTTGAGTTGATGTGACCTGCCATGGCCAACTTCTCCCATTTTCGTGGGAATACTGTTGAAATTTTTTAGGCCCCTTCTGGATATCATATCTGCTGTTGCAATTAAGCCTGGATTTCTTTTCTTTTTTTCCTTTTAAGATTACAGACCTGGTCAAATATTTTAAAATTTCCAGTTACTTATTCTTCTAAGCTGTTCCAGGGGATTAATTTCTTTTTGCTCTCCTCTACTATGATTTCACCTGTTCTCTGTAAATGCACATAACAACCATTCCTTTCTTAAAAAAATCTTAAGAATATACTTTTTATTTTAAAACAATAATATTAAAAGATCCCATTGCGTCAGTGTTCTGTACCTGAATTGGTTCTGCCTTTTGACGATGTGTCAGATGGGATTTCACAAGTATTTGACTTCAAAGAGCACACCATTTATGGGTTTTAGAAACTTCTCCCTGTGGCTGTTTTAGTCTCTAAGTATTGTGAAGAAGCAAATTGGTTTTTTTTGATATTTAAGAAAGCCGTGTTGGCTCCCAGTAAACAATAATGGAAAATGTGAAAGGAATAAAAAACAATGCATGCAAACAATGCTACTTTCGATTAGCAGAATGAGAACAGTCATGACCTTAATTTGGTATGAAGCAACATGACCTTTTTGGGGAGTTTGCATCTGTTCCTTTTTTTTTTTCATTTTCCTTAAGTGAACTAGTTGTTGATATTTTCCATATGCAGCTGTAGTGAAATCTTTGTCTATCCATAGGTGACTTCTGTTCTTACGTAATTACTCAGTTTCTGTATGGCACTTGTCACTTTTCTATCAAACAGCCTTGCTGGTTGAAAACAGGGGTTGGTGAAGCTCCAGGTTGCATCAGGCTTGTGTTTCTGCAGTGGTGAGAGAGGTGCCAAGAGGATTTGGAGTCTGTGTCAGGGATGAGCTCTGAAGTCCATCGGCCCTGACTGTAAATGGTACACTTGCCTCGCAGATGTTCCACTGCAGTGTGCAGCTGTTTGGTGCTGTAAGGTCACAGATGCTGGTGTTGTGCTGAGGGAGTGCTGCTGCCAGGGCTGAGCCTCGGTGATCTGAAATGCCCGTGACAGATCTGCAGGCTTCATCTTCCTCACTGTCACAAGTGTCCTGGCTCCTGTGGCATTGCATCGAATCTGCCTTTTCTCAGTGACCAGGCACATTTTTGATATTGAAAGAGCATTCCATAGCTCTCATTTTTCAAAATGTGTCAGCTCTGGCCCATGTGCTGTGCTGTTAAGAATCATGGTGATATGCATTTAAAATAAACAAATGCAAGTTGGAAATTTTGCCATAACTGCTATTAATACAGTGACTTTGCAGTGTTTTGAAATTAGGATGGTAGTGCTGATCTGTGTCAGTAATCAGTATTAAAACAGGAAATTCCTTCAAAGTCTGTCTCAGAGGGGATTTGAGAAATGTTTGCATGTAAATGAAGAGGAAAATGCAGTCAGTTCTAAGAAGTAAGCAAATAAATAAACGGAACTACTCAGAATATGAAGGCCAGAAAGCCTAGAAAGCCTTTGTTCTTCACTCAGGACTGCACGAGGGTGTGTCAAGGACATCAGAGAGGCTTTGTGAGCTGTGTTGGTGCTCCCAGCCCTGGCTCAGTGCTCTCCACTCCCCTGAGAGTCACTGGGTGCTCGCTGGCCCACATCAGGAGCTGTGTCAAGATTGATTTGCAGGCTCTGGGCACATGGATCAGTTCTAAGGGCACCTAAATTTGCAAGAAAAAGAGATCTGAAGAGGATTTCGCTTTTAGTGTTTCTTCTATCAGTAGTGCCTCAGTCAACACTCTCAGACTGTGCTCTGCGGATGCAGTTTCTGAGGAATATTGAGAGAGATTTCTAGTAATCCTAACCAGTTGGAGTCCAGAAAAGTGTGGATGTGAATGGAGTTCAATAATAGCAATTCCATGTCATCGGGGGGAGTTAATCCACATCTTCTCCCTGAAGAAAATCAGTTCCTAGTGCAGGAGCCTGCCCAACATGCACTAGTTTTCCTTGGGGAAGGAAGCAGAGATAAATTATTCTCCCTATGCTGCTTCCCTCTCCCAGAGGGAATAATCTGGGAACACTGCTTCAATTTGTCCATTTCTGGATCCAGCCCTAGTTCTCAGTGCTCTTCAGGACCAGTCTCTCGGATTGGAGCAGTTTCTCTGGAAGGGTTTTACAGTCCTGAGTGCTCCATGTCCACCTGTCCTCACCAGGTTCTGTGCATTTGTAGCCATGCTTTCTTTTTTTTCCTATTCCATGTGAGGCTGGAAGAGTGAATATTTGGGTGTCTCTTCCCTCATTACAGGGATTGGGATATTTTTCTCTGTCAAGAGATAATAAAAGCATTAAAATAACAGTTCTTCAGTGCATTCTTTCTTCCTCCTTGTCATTGTTTGGGAAACATGACCAAATTGTGGATTTCATCCTGCGTGGAGGACTCTTGATGCCTTCTCCATGATTAAAGATCAAAATACCTGTGGTTAGACTGGCTGACTGGCAACTAGCCCCATTCCCTGGTGCCAAACAGATCCAACAAATTTAACATCTATTTCTCAAGTTTCCATGGATACCTGAGTAGAGCACTCTCTGTAATCAGAACAGCAGGGCATGCCATTTACAAAAGCTTTCAGCATTGTCACTATGGAAGTGCTGCATTCAAAAATCAACCTTTTGTAGGAGCTCTCTTGCTTACTCAGCTACTCTCCTGTTATGATTTTAGCCACAGGAACTCCTTTGAAGCTTGTGCCAGGGGCTTCTCACCGTGACAGTGTAACTTTGCAGTTGGTTTTCTGGCTGGTCACTGTGTGTGATGCACAGTCATGGCACTTGAACATAACCCTGATGGGTGGTAGGATAAAAACCTCTGGAGATGGATTTTGGTTGGTGACTGCAGGATTCTGTGATCTATTCTACAAATACTAATCAGGTACTTTCTTCTTTTCTCACAAGGTATTTTTCCTTTAAGCTTTCCCTTAAGCCTGATAATTGGGGCATTTTCAGCACCATCAAATAAAAAGAATAAAGAACTAGAAACTTATTTTTGATATAGCAATGAAATGTCACTCAGAAGCTAAATCAATAGCCATAGACTATGAATTCATAGATGACTTTGCTAATGACTTGTCAAATGTGATACCAATTTTTGTGGTTTTGTCACAGTTACTATTCTTTCATTTTTCCAACTTTGAACAAAATTGAAGAATCATGAAGGGATTTATATACAGCATCAGTCATGCTGACTACTATAAGTAATGGCTGTTCTAGTGGGGCTTTTCTTTTTTACCCTGCCCCCTGCTAATCCTTTTTTTTTCTGTGAATTGATGAGAGTGGTTGGTTTTTTCTTGTCAAGACTTCATAAATGTGTGAATCATGTTAAGCCTTCCAGAAGATTGTCAAAATGAAGACAAACATATTCAAATTTCTTTCCCAATTCATGTTTTAAGAAAAAGGTGTCACTACATTCATCCAGCTTGATGCATTGCAAGATACTGTTTGAATCTAGGGATGCTTGAAAACTGAATAACCTTTTTGCCTTCCAAGTAAACAAATGTCCCCCAAAATGTTCTGGTTCCTGTGCATGCACAGTCTGGAAAAGCTGAACAGTGATTCTTGTTCAGTCTTCAAATAATATTCCTTTGAATATCTTGATTGAGAAAAATAAATCTAGGATAGAATTCTTTTCAGGATACAATTGCATCTTGAGATGATTCTTAGATAGAAACTTGTAGAAAACGAGGGGTTATAAACTGTAATATTTTGATCTTGCTTTTTAAAAAGAAGAAAAGAGTGAACCAGTCCAGTTTGAGCTAGGAAATGGTGTTTTTCTCAAAGAGAGTGATTAACATGACAAATGTTCTGTTTTTTGAGTACGCTCCTGGGAATTAGAGCATAATCTTATTAGTGCCGTTCCTGCCAACGTTGCAGTGAACCAAGTAGAGGAAGTAGATGAGGACAGACATGATGATGATGGAGAAGCAGCAGGAGGCCTTTTCTAGGAAAGTGTCTTTTCACAGGACTGAAGTTCTGTACATCTTGTGTTTTGTTTTCTGTTCCTTCCTCCTCATAGAGGGAGGAGATGAGTGATGCAGGAAAACAGAGGCAAATAGTGCAAGGAAGCGTGAGGGAAGCAAGTTCAAAGAAGAGCTTGTTGAGGGAAGAGAAGTTTTGTTAGTGTGTTCTGAAGGTGTCTATTATAGACCTGTGTCTGTGGAATATTTAGGAAGATCGTGGAGAATTGTCTTTTACCACTCCGAGCTGCCAGATCTGTTGTTAACCTCCCTTTATCACAAAATGCAGCCTGCCCTTTGCAACAGGTAAAGCAGGATCAGAGCTGTCTCTCCTGGCAGTAGTGCATGGCTGTGGAAGAGCTGAAATCTGGGAAGAGAGGGATCACTGCTGGTGACTTCCCCAGCCCCAAGCTCTGGGGCATGAGCAGGTTTTGAGCACATTGCATCAGGGAAAAGGGAAAGACTGATCACAGAAGCTGGAAAGCTCTCAGGTCATTCAAGGTGGAGCTGGATTTGAGACCTTACAGTGTAGATGGTGAAAGGGTTTGAGTTTAAGGCAGCTTAAGGGCAGACTTAGCTCTTGGTTAGCACCTGCTGGGCCATTACAGACCTGGTGTGCAGGGAAGTGTGATTGCTTGGCTTTAGTCCATCTTGCCGAGCATTAACGAGGACACATCAAATGTAGGTAAAGTAGTTTTGCCTATGTCCTGTCAAATGGAGAAGTGAACATTACCCATGTGGCATTTTCAGAAGGTTATTGTGAGTTCTTCTGTGTTTCTTTCATTTCAAATTAAGTTCAGAGAAAATAGGTGGCGTCTTTTGGTTTCCCTTTGCTGGTGAGGTGGAGGAAAATGAATATTGTCCACAGAGTGAGTGATGGGATGCAGCTGGGGTGATTTTCTGTTACTCTTAACAGCAATGGTAAAAACTTAAATTAGCTTAGAAAGCATGATAATGTAGTGAAAATGTAATTCCTCTGGTCAAATCACAATCAAGATGGGAGACAGTGTAAAAGCAAAAATGGAAAAGGTTAAAGTTGTAACATCAAATATGTCTTATTTTTAGAATTCTATCCAAAGTATTGGGAGATTTTATTTTCCTTTTTTACTTTGGAAATTGCTGTGCTCTAATTGATATCAGTGCAATGAATACCAGCTCTTCGGGGGACCAGATATTATAAAAGGGTATCAGGAAACTTGGACTTGTATCAGAGATTCGCTGTGGCTGTATTCATGGAAGAGAAGTGGATTGCAGTCTCCAGCAAACCAGCTGGATGCCTACTGGCATTTTAAAACAAAGAACTCTGATTCCATTGATTGTCGTAACAGTGGTGCCATTGGTTTCAGTAGAAACAGAAGGTTCTTCTGATATGAAATATGGGATCTTTTTATTATGCATAAGAATATTTTAAGTGGACTTTTTTTTGTGTTTACTTCTCTCCCTCTCTTTTTTGTTGTTTTGTAATTATTTTTAAAGGCCATCTTTGTATTTACAGTAAAATGGTCTAGGTTGTCACGTTACATTTGGAAGCTCTGACATTTTGTGCCTAATGCAAGGGAAAATCTCAACAACAAGAAAAGCTGAATAAGGTTTTCTTCATCGGTGCAGCAGTTGTCAGCTAATAGCAATATGGTAAACCCTTCTTTTCCTGTTGTGCAAGCATCATTAGCAAGGACTGCTTGTGTCAAAATCATTTCAATGCTCAAACAGTTATACAATCTTTTGAATGAAAAATGATGGGTTTACTACCATTCTTAATGGCTGCTCTATACCTATATTTGATTCGGTGCATCCTCTTTTTTTTTTCCCCCCTAAATTTTAAATCCAGAGATAGTCCCTGGACAGAAAATAAAGAATTTGGCTAAACCTGTGAAAGGGTGTACTGGGACCCACTGGTGCCTTTATTGTGAAAGCACTTTTTAAAATACTGCAACTATGACCTGAAATGGGGAATAGTATTGATCCTGTTGTTGATTCAGAAAATAGTGGGAAGAGTTTGTGTTGGGTTTGTGGCCACTCTGTCAGGATAGAAATAGAAATTAACTGTAGGTGTGTTGTTTGGGATATAACATGCACACTAAAGTTCAGGCATGTTCTTACAGTGAGGTGATATCATAGCCACACTGTTTTGCTTATCCTTTGATTTGTGAAAGAGCTGTAGGAGATCAGTCACATGGGAGTGAGGTCTGAGGAGGTTTGCAAAGCGCAGCTTCTCTGGCCAAGCCTTTGCTTTTGTAGGCATCACTCTAAAGTAGTGCAGAGTGTGCCTGAAAAAGTTTCTGATAGCAGACTTGGGGCTTGAATCCTTTTTTCATATTTTTTTAAAAATTGTTTCTTTTCCATACACTGAACTGGTGACAGGAGGCACATTCAGAAATGTCCCCCTTTCCCTGCATTTCTGGGCCTTATGCTGCAGAACCCCATGCCCTGATTTCCTGCTTTTACTTGTCCTGTTAAATTGTACCTGGACACAATGCCCACTTTAGGTTATCCATTGTTTATGGCGCTTGGGCTGCAGGGAACCTTCTGTTAGACAGAATCCACTGCTATGGCATCTTCGCTGGGACAATGAACAAGTTCCATAACATAATAATAAGCAGAAAATTTTGCTGATGCCTTGTGTAGCTGAATAGTTGAAATATTTAATAGAAATGTGAAGATTTTGTGTGGCTGCTGAATTTTGGTTTTTTTTTTGTTTTTTTTTTTTGAGTCCTACCTTAGTGGCTTGTGCATGGGAGGTCCAGCAGTCACCTTTCTTTAAGCTGCTGGCTTGAAACTGATTACCTGGGACTGTATTTTGGTCCGTGTCTGGCTTTTCTAGTAGTTCCCTAAAGTTCATTTATCCAGTCCTGAGTAGGAATGGGTGGCCAGGGCTCTCAAATATTCAGAACAGACTGATGGCCTTCCAGCTGCCTTGGTCCTGCTCTCTACATCTGTTAGAAAATGAAATTCAGCTGATTCAGAGCATGCAATCAGTGAAATATCCACACTGCCTCAACAAAGTTTTTATAAATGTTCTGGACTTTGCTTTCGTTCTGCGTTCTGTGACGCCTAAAGGTTAATCCTTCATTGCGTTTTGTTGAAATTTACAATGTTGCTGATCATTTACTGAAAAACGGAAAGAGCTAAACGGATTAGACATTGCAGGAAACCACAGAAAATAAACTCTCGCATCTGTTTAGATTAAAATAAGGAATAATTTAAATTAAATCTGCTAAACCAGCAATTGGAGCTAATGTGATAATGGACATGATTTCATTATTAATACAGTATCTTCTGATCTCATAATTTCACCAATTCTGTAATTGTTTGGGAATCTGCAAATCAGGGCTCTTTGAATTGTTAAAAAACCCCTAAATCTGAAGATGGGAGCCTCCTCTATTTTCCCTTCTGCTTCTGATTATCTTGAAAATGCACAAGGTGTTCTTTGGCAATTGCTTAGGTTAGGACTAAAGTCAGAAATTGTAATGTGTTCAGATTTATTCTATCCACATTTATTGAAATTACCCAAGCCCCTTATATAGACAGTCATATTCTGGGTTAATATGAATATCATAAATAAATGCAAGAATTTTTATTCAAGAAACTTGCATCATATTTAGAAAAGGATTATTTTAAATACTGGTTTATTTGAGGACTTACTTTAATTTGAATACTAAATCAGATTCCTCCATTTAATTTGGTGTGCAAAATGGCAAGAATTAAATGTTTATTTAGTGCATACTGTTTAGCTGTGTTTTTGTCATAGCATGTAGTTTGACACAGATAGAGATCCTTAATAAACATGGAGATAAAGCTGGAACTTGAGCTATGTGGAACATTACTTGATTATGTTTTTTGTCGCAGAAGCCATAATAAGTCATTCTGCTTTTAAGAGATGTTCCAAATACCCTGATCCTATCCAGGACAGTCTAGGCATCCTTTTTCAGTTTCATGATTGCAAATCAGGTTCCTTGCAACTGTTTTCCCATTCTCTGGCTTGGAACAGATGCTTTTGTTTCTGTCAGATCAGCCAATCACAGTGCTTTAGAGATAAAGGATTTTTAAATATCCTGGAATATCCATGCATTTACTGCTCTTCAGAACACAGCTGTAAAAATTGTAACACATGCACATTTTTTTTCACCAAGGAAACACTAACTCAACAAAATATGAAAGCTCCCACATGGACAAATATATTTTAACACCTTGAAGTTCAGAAGGGGTGGATGATAAAATGTTACAAATATCTTATAATTTCATTTGCTTTTCACAGTCATTTCACTACTTGTTGAGAAGTCTTGGCATTAAATCCAGGATGCATTGTAGAATTATTTTATCTAGCTGGGTATTTGCAGGAGCAACACTGAGTAGAGTGCAGGATGGTCATGGGTTTGGAAGGGTCTCTTTTATTAATTAACTTGAATCGATTCTTGATAAGACACCATCCAATTCAGTGGTTTCATTGGATGGATATGAATATAATCACTGCTTTCTGAAATACTAAAAAAATGCGTATACTGCCGCACAGGATTTTCTGAGTTGCATATAGAGATATAAATAACTTCTCAAGGCTGATAGTTGAAGCTAGGTTGGAAAATGGATCATAGAATCACAGAATGGCTTGGGTTGGAAAGGACCTTAAAGATCATCTTGTTCCACCCCCCTGCCATGGGCAGGGACACCTTTCACTATCCCAGGTTGCTCCAAGCCCCATCCAGCCTGGCCCTGAACACTTGCAGGGATGGGGCAACCTGTGCCAGTGCCTCTCCACCTTGACAGTAAAGAATTCCTTCCCAATGTGTAATGGAAATCTCCCCTCTTTCACTTTGAAACCCTTGTCCTTTGTCCTGTTACTACATGCCCTTGTAAAATGTCCCTCTCCAACTTTTTTAGGTCCCCTTTAGGTCCTGGAAGGTGCTGTCCCTGGAGCCTTCTCTCCCAGCCTGTGTCCATAGCAGAGGGTGCTCCAGCCCTCTGATCATCTCCGTGGCCTCCTCTGGACCTGCTCCAGCACATCTCTGAAACATGAGTGCCGAAACAGGTAACCAGAAGAATTAGTGACAAAAAGAAATGCTGAAAACACATAGACAGTGATTTGATGTGTACATTTTTGTGCTTCAAATCAGCATTGTAAGTGGGGGTAAAGTGGCAGTTTCCAAAGATGTTGAGTCAGTGTTGCAATGTCCCGGTCTGCTTAGGAAGTACTGGTTCAGGTCCAGCTGGGAATGACAGCCAGGTGCAAGGAATATATTTTGTTACTAATTATTTTAATATTTTTTGGTGTTAAAATACTTTTTTTCAATTGTGAAAAAAAAGAAGCCATGCTGCTGGTGGAAAAATTAAGGGGCAAAAATTGCACAAAGGAGGCTGATAACAGCATCTGTTCCAGAGATATCTTAATGAACTGCGCAGATTCTGTGCTTGTCACATTTGGCCTGTGACTTTTTGTACTTCACTGCAGGAGGAATAACTTAATATATTCCTGGAGAACTTGTGTGGAAAATGCAAATATTGTGCTCCTGCAAATGCTTCTGAAAACCAGGCTGAACATGCAAGTTATAACTTAAAGAAATAAATGGTGTTACAAGAGCAATATTAAGATTTGGAGGAAGATTCTTTTTTTTCCTGTGGGCACATTATCTCATCCTTACCCATCCTTCCCTGGGAAACGACATATTTGATTACCAGGAACACCAGGATTCTTCCCTAAGTAATACTAAGGTCTTGGAGAGCAGCTCCAGTGTCATCTTGGAGTGATGCTCTGAATTGTCAGGCATGTCTAGGAATTACATGCTGTGAATAAACATGTGATGCATCCAAGTAGGTGATAAAAATATATTGAGATATAGTATTTAATATTTATTTATTAGTATTATTATTAATCTTCAGAGGCCTATTACATCATTCTGCTTTATATCTAATTAGCTTGTGTTCTACAGAAGAGAATTCAGCAAGTTCAGGGCTTAAATTTGAGAGCACAGGAGTCTGAGCATGGACAGGGTTTGTGTTACCTTTTCTGTATTCCATTTTGATAAACCATTGCATTCTTCATAAGAGTACATACTATATATAAATCCGTCTAAGTTGTCAGTGATTAATTCTTTCAATAAGCCATTTCCTTTTCTATCATCAACAATGTAAATAAAATAATGAAATATAAAAAACCAGTGCATTACAGTATTTGTTACTCATTTGTTCTGTGCCTTTAAATGAAGTTTTAGTATTGTATGCCGAGCAGAAATATTTCTTTGATGACTTGTTAATAATGCTTTCCTTTTTCCCAGCTGGACTCTGTCCTGCAGTAGTATTAACAGCTGCAAGACGTTTCAGTGCAGAGTGTAGTGAAGAATAAAAACAGAGAGAGTATTGGGAAAGTTTCAGAGTAAAGGCTCAGGATGGACAAATCGCAGCTTATTCTTTCTGCTTTGTCCCATTGCTCTCAACTCCTCTTTTTCTTGTGAAAAGAGTCTCTTTTGGATCTCATAACCTGTGTTTAGTTTCTGCATTCATACAGTTGGATCTCAGGCCTTTAATGTGTGTGTGTAGTGCTCAAGCTGCTTGTGCCAACTGTGGTTTCTGAATATATTCAGGAAGACTTTTAAAATTGTATATGACAATGTAATAAAAGAATGGTAATTAGTCATGAAGGTCAGACAAACATTTTAAAACCACAACTGCAGTTGTCCTAGTGCATTTTAAGGGCAAAGCATGTATTTTAGGTGGCAGCTGTGGAATTTGCTTTCTGTTTTGGCAGCTTTTGTACAACTGGAAAACAGTACAGCAGTATGCAAAGTAAGTGTTGTATCTACTCATTCTGCTTGCTGACACTGATGGGTGTTTGTTTCCTTCCAGATGCAGTTTCCACATCTGCTTACTCATCACCAGCCAAAAGTTTGGGAGACCCTGGAATAACTCCGCTGTCTCCATCACATATTGTGGTAAGAAATGCACTCTTAACATAAACTGCATGCTTACATTATCTTCTCCTGCCTGTTTAATGGGACATAATTTCTTTAGAGTTGTCATTTCCTCCATACTGATCCCCTTTATGCTATCCATAGTAAGTGAGATTTTGGCCACACTGGGGTTGGTGATCGAGCTCTCATTCCTTTCATTGAGGTCCTGGTTTTGCTGTTTTTCACTTGCTAAGCTCACAGACTTGCTCCTGCCTGTTTTTGTATCAAACACAGGGACTTCTTGATCCTCAGGGCTCCCAAGGTCTGTCCCTGTCTTTATTACTGATTTGTTTAGGTAGCCCCTGATAAGCCTTTCAGAAAAAAAAGGAAATATGTGATACTCAACAGTAAAAGCCAAATTTCTGGAGAAAAGAATCTGCTCCTAGAGAGAAAGAGAGAGAGGTAGAAGCTCAAAATAGAATTAACTGGTTTTACTTCTTAAGGAAAATAGCCACTTCTGTAAGCTTTTAGAGCCAAGAGAATGTCCCATGTTTTAATCTCTTGTACATCATACTGATTGTGTTGATAAACTATTGTTAAAACTAACTCTCAGCTATATTTAAGATCATCTGTATGATTTGTAACACATTACATGCACAGTGTATTTCATGATATTGCAAGGGATCGTGTTCAGAACACATTTTGATCCTTGTCAGCCTTCTGCCTTAGCTTTCTGATTCAAGTTCAGAGTTGTGCAGAAACCCAACTTCAGGTGTTCCAGTGCTCTCACTCATAGTTTTTCACTGTTATTCCCTTCTTTCGCCTGAAATTCTTCTTTTATTTCTGTCATACTGATAAATTATGTCCTATTTCTGGTAGATTTGTTTCTTAAACTCGTTGAGGAGGACATTGTCTTAGTTGGAAAGCTTTATTAGAAGAATCCAAACAAATCTTTAAAGACTGGACACCAAAGCTTATTACTCTTATTTCTCTATTTCAAGTAGCAGGCATATGGAATAATCCTGGAAAATGTAGGGGTACAACAGAAATGTGCTGGAAGTGGGAGGTATGGAATTAACAGAGATCTGTGAGGAATATGGGGGAACACTGCTCACAGAGTGAGACCATGTGGCAGCTCCTCTGTGAAAGATAACAACAGCTTCTTCAAAGTGTTTCTGAGAGTACACTGAGCAGCCATGGTGGATTTAGGGCAGCAAGGCTGGTGAAGGGTCTGGAGCATATTGCCCTTGACTGTGCTTTTCAGGGATTGCAGGATTGCAGGTAAAAGGCAGGGAGAAGGTTTCAAATTCAGCATAAGCAGCTGAAGAGCTTCCCACATTAGAGCACAGGCAGGAGGAAAGAATGCATGTAGTGCTGGCTAAATAGGTGTGATATAAATTCTTCTTTATATCATGGGATATAAAACTTATTGCTGTATTTTGGGTGGTTTTGTTTCCATTATTTTTGAATGGTAGTGGTATTTCATGTTCAAGGTTATGGCATAGTTAAGTTGTAAAACCAACGAGTAAGTCCCAAATATAGCACATTGATAGACATAAACATATTCTTCAGTTGATCAGTTTAAGAAAAAAAATCCCATAAACAAACCAACAAAAACCAGCCCCAAACCTATAATTTTTAATAATACAGGATAAGAAGTATTCCAGAAGTGAGTATGAAGGAAACTTTGATTAGAAAATTATGTATAAAAGGCTCTAGCATATATGTAGAGTCATATATTGAATTTCCAATTCCATAGGAATGTGCAGCTTTCTGGTATCAACTTTGGTCACAAAGGCAACTTTGGGGAAGTCCTCATTTTCACTGAAGAGATATGCAGGTCTTGCAGAGCAAAAATTCTGCCAGGTTACAATTGTTCTGATCAGTGACTCAGTGTCTATTTTGCTTCTGCTGTTTTACAGAAGGACTCTGATGCAGACGATGCTGTAGAACAGTTATTTCTTGTTGTTGTGGCTATTGATTTTGGCACAACATCCAGTGGCTACGCCTACAGCTTCACCAAGGAGCCAGAATGTATTCATGTAATGAGGTAAGGGCTGCAATGCAGCATTTAGTTTGTGACTGTGATAACATGGGTTGCCTGCAGCAGCCACAGATACTTTCTACAGGAGCCTGAAGTGTCTGGATTTGTCTAGCGTTACCACAGTGTGCAGATTTCTTACGGTTTTATGACTTTGTTGCATCTTACTGTATTCTGATTTGCTTTGGTGGCAGTGGAAACACGTCCTCTCTCTTATTTTGCTGAGTGTACAGGATGACACGAGTTAAAGGAGGGATCAGTGAGTATTCAGAATTGTTCAGGGAGCAGAGTTAATTATTAAGTTAGGATGCTCTTATCTCAGAGACTGATTTTCTAAGGGTCGTGCCATTCCCCAGGAGCTGCCCATCCCCTGGAGTGGCACTGTGTGTGATTGGGTGTACAACACCTGGTTACTTGCTCTGGGAGTTTGAATGATTTAAACTTTGTAGCTTTAAGTTTGGATCAAATCTATGATAATGATCCACTGATATTGGGAAATAAGCAATCAAGAGTCATGAATGTGAAAATGAAAATTTGATTTGAAACCTATATATGTAAGGGACAGGCTTTAGATGTTATGATGTAGGGAGTTTTAAATTTTTTTTATTTCTTGATTAAATCAGCAAACCATTGTTTGCCCTGCAAACCATTGTTATAATATTTTATAGTCTTTTCTAGAAAGCTTTAAATAACTTAAAGCATATACAATTCTTAATCAGGTATATTTAAAACGACTATGTTGTAACAAGAGCAATAGAAAATAGAAATAAATGAGGTATAAATGGAAAGCTCAGCCATAGAGGTTCTTCTAAACAATGCTGCTGTTACAGCAGCACTGTACTGTAATGCTGAGAACAAAAGGTCAAAAAGCCTAATTTGCTGCAGTCCTGTGTGATATACTGCATTTTTTCTAAGCAAAGGTGGTAGCTGAATGCAGCTCCCTAAATCCCAGCAGACAGCACTGATTGTGCAGTCAGCCTGCATAGCTGGTTTGTGTGTGGCTGCAAAGCATTTCACAGATCTGATGCAGCTGAGGGATTTGAAATACCATCTAAAGGGAGGGAAATTTAGGAATGGTATTATGCCATCCAGCTGCAAAGATATCTGCTCATTTGCAGGATGGATAAGTAGTGGTTTCCAGGTCTTTTCTGCATTTCAGCCATCTCTTGTTCTCTGAGCAGCACAGGGAGGTGCACGAGGCTGGAAGACAAAGGAGAGGCGTGTGTTGGTCTCAGGCAGGGCTCAGGGTGGTCAAGTTGGAGCCCACATTTATCAATTCCTATTCTCTTTTGGCAGCAAGTAATTAATTAAAGTTCTTAAGGAAGTTGGATGTACTGAGGAAAAACATCTCTGAAGCTTTACTTAAGCAAGCCTAAATTGTATTTGGAATAAGTCTGTGTTGTTCCTCTAACCTCTGTGGAGATTTTCCTGTGTGAGATCTCTGCTGTCTTTAGGGAAGTCCTTTAATACCTTGGATTCAGGTTTTACCTTAGGACCTGATTTTGCCATTGGGTTCATATTGCAGATTAGATTCTCCTTCCCTGGAGAAATCCCTTCTCCTTACCAGGCTTCCTGCTGTCAATCACTGTGAAATCCCAGTGCTGAGAGTATGTTCCAAATCTTAATTGACAGTTTGCTACTTGTGGTTCAAAACATGACATTTTCTTCCTTATGCAATAATGGCAGCATGACTGTGATTTCAGACCTGTGAATTACTATGAGATACTGATGTTGAAAGAAATTAAATAAATTACTTCATGTATTTCCAACCACAAGGGAGGAACATTTTTATTTTGGTTGGGGGGAGGGGAATATATTCGTATTTCCAACAGGTATTTTGAACAATGGAAAATATTTGAATACCAATAATACCAACTTTTTTTAAAAAATACATATGTCTGGCCTGGAAGGATTTTGGCAAGATATAATTGAAACTGACTTATAAAATCTTATATGTCATTTAAAAAATATATTTATATGTCAATACTCATAAAATTTTGGAATTCAATTAAAAGAATGGTATATTTATTAAAATACGTCTTCAGTAGTTCAGAAAGTATTAAGGGGCTCAAACTCTGTATATAATGAGGCTTACATGTAGGATAACTTACAAATATTTCAGCAGAGTAAATGTAACTTCCCGCCGGCACTCGAGAACGTTTACCTTAAAATAAAGCATACCAGTGATGCATGGTCCTCTCTGCTTCCTAACATTTTTTCCGCCTTCCCTCCTTAGTGTTGATCCTTTCCAGATACTTAGATTTCTGACTGCCTTTTAACAAAGCTGCTTTTCTCTGAAAGGGTAAGATGGGTTTATTTAGAAGGGCCTACTTTGGAAGAGGGTGGACACACGGGGCTTTAGCACCAGGTTTGAGTGTAGTGCCAGCGGTGCCAGGACTCTTGTTGTGTAATTAGCAGACAAACAAAGTCATGTTTTTGACTGTGTGTGTTTATTTGCTGTGATGAGCAGTGCTAAAAAAAATGAGTTTATAAGCATTGACCTAACAAAGTTCTTTAAGCATGTATTTATCTTTAAATGTATGAGTAGCCTCAGTCATGGCATGTTTGGAGTTGGGTGTGGGTTTGTAAATGTTCAGTGAATGACTTCACTTTGATTGCAAAATGCTGGTTACTGTTTTATCAGTTTTAGGTAGTACTTCATAGCTGACAACCCTTGATAGTTGCCCCCAGCTTCTGTTAAAGGTAGCTGTGGTTCATTTTGTTTTTGCAGAGAGAATGAGTTACAGTGAGTGCTGTTTGCACCATAACTTGAGACTGGAGTGAAGGCATCTGAGCAGCCTGGCCATGAGTTCAGCACTACAGGGCAGTGCAGAGCTGTAAGGAAAATTTGCTGCTGTAGGATGAGTGAAAGTGTCTCACTTGGAGGGAATACATGTGATATTGCACAGTTTTTAAAAACCTTCTCTTGATTTATATGCACTTACATGGAGTTACAGATGTTTTGTCTACTGGCTAAATAGCAACAAACTGAGTGGAATACATCACAAATGGAGAAGAATAAATGTAAAATGCATGTGGCTATGAAACAAATTGCAGTCTGGCTTTGGAAGGAGGGGGAATATGGTCTCTTTTCAGTCCAACTTCAGCCTTCAGGTTTTTCCCTTTTCCCTCCCTTCCCTGTTTGATGGTGATTATTGGAAGACACACGCTTGCCTTTCTTCTGCATGCACACCACCAGTGGTGTTCAGCTGCGTTTTGATGACCCTGGTGTTTCATTTCCGTGACTGTGGTGCTGCAACTCTGGATCAAATTCTCATCACTCTGCACAAGTCACTCTTCAGTCTGTCTTAGCCAGACTGAAGTGTAAGGGCATTTCTCTAACCTTCATATAACCTCCTGCTCCTTTCCTCGCCGACTCTCTTCTTGTCTCTGTTTTCACTTCTAGTACACAGTTAGATGCTCTGTGGCTATAAACAGGTCTGTGTTGTTTATATCTCTGTTGAGATACTCCACTTTATGTCAGCCTAGGAGCTCATATGTCTGCATTTGAAAGAAATCTACCTTGGTTCCGTTTGAATAGTTTTTTTAAACTGTGATCTGCTCTGCAAAAATATCCCCCACGTGCATTTACAGCAGTTTTGGCGCATATAGGTTTATGCTTTTGATAGGCATTTCTTTTTTCTTTTTCTTAAGAACATTATTACCATTATTTTGCCTGTATTGGTACCATGAAAGAAGGCTGCAAACGAGGGTTTTGCAGTCCCAGCCCTACTGACTAAAATCCTCTACTAATTGGATTGAGGCCAGGGCTCCACCTGGGAAGAGCTGCAGCCAGGAGTTACCATTCCCGTGCTTTTGCATCTGCTTATCTCTAGAAAAATATCACATGGGAATATTTTTAAATCTCTGATTGGAAATGGTAAAATCATGCTTCCCCTTCTCTTTCCTTGCTGTCCTTTCTGTGACTGAGCAGTAATACAAGCTGAGGGCTTTAGAACATGCTGAGCAATTACCGTGTCTAGTTTCCATCAGAATCTCATCAGGAAGCAAACATCCAATTCTCCAGGTGGCTTTAAAAATTTCATCCTGTAGCATTGAACATAAATTTGTCTTCATTTAAACTGCACCTTAAGCGTGCTTGTTCCGGAAAGAGAAAATGTGCCTGGCTGTAATGAAAAACAAAGAAGCATTGTTATTAGCCACAGCCTATTTATGGCATTTCCCACCAGTGACTCAGAATGAATCATTAATGATTCCAAGCAAAAACGATAGCAGTCTGTCTCCTCTCTGCTTGCAGCGGGTGTGTGGGATTTAACAATCTGGTGCAATAGCAGTGTTTTCTGTTCATGAGCTGTGAGATCTAGGCTTCTTCTCATTGGAACCATATGTTTGCTGTAACACCTACTCAAAGATTTTGGAGTTGACCGAGTGCAATTCTAGCAGCAGGTTAGAAGAAATGACCTGGAGCAGAGTCCTTGCCAGCTGATTGTAGCTCAGGGGCTGAGCAGTGGAACTAGGGACGTTTAGGAAAGTTTTTTCAAGTGGATGAATGTGGAAATCATTCCACTCCTCATCATTCTATTTCTTCTTTCAGGGCAGTGGAACTGTCCTCTGCACTGAAGGAAGTTCAGGCATGCTTGCTTGTACAAAAAAGAGAGATTTTGCTCTGTTTGATCCAATTGGATGGTCTCAAGGGGTCCCAGCACTGCAGAAGATTCCATTCCTTGTTACTCTGCCAGGTACCAACCCCTCAGATTGCAGTTTTCTATGTCAGTTTTCTGCTGTGGTCTGGAGGTCAATTAATTTTCAATGGATTCAGCTGTTTCTGAGAGCGAAATGGAAATTATTTTTTCTACATACTCTTCCTATATCATGTAAATAGCTACCACATAGCAAGGCAGCCTTTTTATGCTTCAGAATGAGGGCTTTGGCAGGAGTATATTCTGAAAGTGCTTTTTGCTATCTTTAGAAGAAAGCAATCGACGTGTAGTTTAATAATGAATGCAGTTGCCTGTGTGATCTTAACTTGGCTCCTGTTTGAGCTGTGTTATGATTATGTCTGAGAGCATAAACAGATTTTCCACTGATGCCTTTTTCAGAAAATGTTTTCTGGTAAATGTTTGTTTCTCATACAGAAAGTGCTTGTATATGGTGGGGGGAGGAACAGTATCGTGAGTTTCTTCCATTCTGCTTTTTTTCTGTGATGGAGAAATGAGGAGACAGGAATGTTCACAGCTGTTTCTACAACTTTCTACTGTGTGACCTTTTTGTCCTGCCATGCCCCCCTTCGGTTCCTGCTGCTGGGTGTTCCCATATTCAATGTTCTCATTTATTTCCTTATTTATTTCCTTATCCGTTCTGTGAAAGCAGCTTTGGTTACTTTTGCATTAATACTTTTAAGGGTATCCCCCAAAGATGCCTTCACAATCTTGATGAGATAGGATAGTTTTATTCATGAGTAGTGACAAATATTTTGGTGCCTTTAAGATACTTGGAGGTTAGGGAGTCTGCTTTAGTTTTGACAGAATAAAACTTGTACAGCATTTTGTGTATTTAAAACACAAAATCCATCAGTTTAGGTGAGTTGAAAATGCAATGCACAGAGGTCAACATCTGCAGGCATGTATGTATTCAGAGTTTCAGGTGTCTAGGAAATGAGGCACATGATCAGATGTTGGTTGAACTGGCTTGGCTTGTTTCAGAGTATTCTGGGACAGAAATGGGGTTTTAATCAGCTTCTCCATGGTGATGTGCAGATGATTTAAGCGGATCCCTAATTTAAAATGGGAAAAATATTCCTTGCAAGTAACCATTAATGAAGTCTGAATCACAACTGAAAGGCCATATTTAGGGTTTTATTAGTAGTGTTCTTGGATAATTACTTGATTTATTTTTTTTCTCTACAATATTTATTATATGTGTTGGCTTTGGTAGAAATTTTAAGTACAAAATGGTTTCCTTATTAATTTTGTGTGGCTTACTTCAGGGAACCTGTGTTCTTATCTGAGTGTGATTATGTCCTTAAGAACTATACACTAACCACAAAAATGTATTGCGTTCCCTGACATGAAAATTGCAGTCCTTTTTTCTTTGGTGGGAATAAAACCCCTTGATGTTGGTATTATAAGGTTTGAGATTAATATCTTTGGAGGGAAAAAGCAATATGTGCAATTTGCCACCACGTTGTTTTTTCTCGTGATTCACTTGTTTTTTCTGCTGCTCTAAACTCGGGCATCACTTACTGGAGCTGTTTCACTTTTTGCCCAGACGATGGGAAGGTGGAGATCCAGGCGTTTCCAACCAGAAGACGCCAACCACAATCCTCCTAACGCCAGAGAGAAAGTTCCATAGCTTTGGCTATGCAGCAAGAGACTTCTACCACGACTTGGATCCTGCTGATTCAAAGCACTGGTTGTATTTTGAAAAGTTTAAGATGAAGCTACACACCACTGGTGTAAGTAATAACCAAGCTGTGTTTGCTACTCAAGTTGTTTTCCTCAGAGCAGTACCAGATTTTTGCCTGAAAATTGTCAACTAGATGTGAAGCATCTCTAAGTTCACGGAGTGAATTCAGTAAATTAAACTCGTCAGTTAGCATTATGATTCATATTGTTTCCAGCCTTCCTTGTAAAACGTAGAAGTTCGATATCTGCTTTGCTTAGATCTTCATGTCCTGAGTTTCCTGGGTGAAATTCATAGCTCTCTGGGGAGTCTGCATGAGGTCGGTCTGTTCAATGAATCTCGTCAGCAGAAATGGGATATAAGAGCCATACTGAGCTCTGGGTGCAGCAGGGCAAATTCACCCAGAATTCATTGCCAGAACTGGAAGTGCAAATCAGGCTGTTAATTTGATGTTATTCCTACTGATTGTAGTTTTGACTTTAATCCATTCTAGAGTTTTGGGAATCAGCCAGTGTTTTCTGTATTAAGGTGTTTTCTGGTTTCATTTCTTGGTGGGAAGCCAAAAATCTGTGCTTTTAACTCTTAGCTTGGATTAAATATCTTGTGTGTGCAACATTATTGCAGTTATTTACAGATGATCTATTGCAATTATTTAATACTTAGTCCATATTTCTGCCTGCAGTTATCTGTAGGCATGGTAATTGTTTAAAAACCAAGTCTAAAATGAGCAGCAAAATGTCATGCTCCAGGAAATTCAACTGATGAGTAAAATCCTCTTCCGAACAGTTTTGTCACTTTTTCCTAACCAGGTGAATAATGAAGAGTTCCCTGTCCTCAGGAGGTGGGAATTAATTTGATGTTTGCCTTTTTCTTTTAATAACTTCCAGTTATTTTCTTTCATGTAGAATCTTACCATGGAGACAGACCTGACAGCTGCAAATGGCAAAAAAGTCAAAGCACTTGAGATATTTGCTTATGCTCTGCAGTTCTTTAAGGAACAGGCATTAAAGGTGGGGTAATGCTTCCTTATCAAGATTTTCTGTATTTATAACTAATATAAATATGAGCTTAATATTTTTAACCTTGTCAAGCTTTGACCTAAGTAGTATTTGATGTAAACAAAGGAAGGCAGGTGTAGAAACTGTGGACAGGCTGTGGACTCTGGAGAGCTCACAATAGCCTGAAGTAATTTCCCCTTGCACAGGTCAAGCTTGATTCACTAATAGCATCACTGTGATGCAGGGTTCTGAATAGCTTTTTGCTGGCTTAGGTATTTCATAGTGTATTTTTAATGGAAGAAAAAAAGGTTGATTTGACAAGAAAATTTAAAAGCTTATCATTTTCCATTTCTGATTTGAAGTGTTACAGTGCTCATTTCTTGCAGTGTTCCTCTTGGATCACAAGATTGTTTTTCTTATTCTCTGGTGGAATACATGTCCCCATTAAACAGTTTTTGAGATTTTAAATCTCCTGTAAACAGTCAATTGTGAGTTAAGTAAACATTGGCTTCCAATGTGCCACTATAATGTCAATGTGAGCAGAGCAATTCCTGGGTCAAATCAGAGTATTCATCGAAGCAAGTGTTGTTTCAAATAGCCTTGTGGTTAAAGGCTAACCTACTTTTTTGAATGGGTTTAATTTATTTTCTCTGAGATCTCAGTCTATTCCTTATGGCTGCAGAGAAACAATCCTGCCACTACAACTCAAATTCCTCATCCCATCAAAGACGTTTTTAACTATATTTTTGGGGGTTGATTGTGGAGTCACAGACTTGGACCTCTCATACACTGGGGACATTCTTAGCAAATATGAATGTTGGATAAAATCCCATATATTTGCTGATCTGCCTGTTCAGGGCTACATCCTTTGCTTGATGTTAATAACTAAATCCCTGGCATTTGTGAGTGAATCCTGGAACTAATTAGACAAAACCATGTAAGTGGTTACAGCTTTGGACTGTAATGTGTCTGTCTGTGGTGCCCTGTGCAGTATAAAGGTACTACTTTTCCAGTAGGGTTTTTTGAACTGCAGCATAGCTAAACAAACACTACACCTTGGCTCAGCACATGCAGAAACATTTTTTTGCATTCTAAAGGCCTGTTGTCCACCTTTCTGAACCTTTCTCTGTTTGGATGGAGATTTAGATAGGACATATGGTAATGACATTTTACTTGGAACCTTGCCCAAAACGTGTCAGTATATCACCTAATTTGCAAATGCAGTACAGACTTTCCTCTTTTTTAAGGGGAAAAAAAGGACAATAAAAGTTCTAAACTAGTCTTGAATGTTTGCTTAAAGCAACATTTTGAAGGACCAATCAGTCATTTTTTAGAGGGGTTAACTCTAACTTCCCCTTCTTAACTGCATTATAAAAATTTGATTTAAAGGTAAGTGGTGTATAAAGAAGTCATTGAAATATCCAGATTGTAAAACATAATGTTCATCAGTGATACCTCAAATATTTTTCTTGTATTAATCAAGACGTTAAGTGTGAATTCTTCAAGCTAACAGCAAATCCCACACCATGGCCTAAGAATGTACGTCAACGAGCTGTAATATTCTGTAAATGGCTGCTTTGAAAAAGCCAACTTTTCTACTTTATATTAAGCAGTAAACTTTTCTATAGGCCTCCTTGAGAAAGCACCAACCTTAATCCTACCTTTTGGCACAGTAAAGCATTCCTGGCAGGTTGGAAGTAATTCTGATTTGTAGCATGGATGTAAGAGGAAAAAAATTGAAGAGAGTTATTGTTGCTAGATCCAGCAGAAAATAATGTTTTCCTGCAAAGTAGACTCCCATCATTTTGCATTCACCTCTGTTCTCCTTTTTTTTAGGAGCTCAGTGACCAAGGAGGCTCAGACTTTGAAAACACTGAAGTAAGATGGGTCATTACAGTGCCTGCTATTTGGAAGCAGCCTGCGAAGCAGTTTATGAGACAAGCTGCCTACAAGGTAATATTAAAGGCTGAATGTAGAAATGCCCCTTTAAAGCCCTAGTTTATAGGCTAAATGATAAATTGTATTTGGGGCAATTTAGTATAAATTGTATAAATACAGTCCAGAAACACTGAAAGAGGAGTTAACTCTACCAAGCAGTAGCTGTAGGTTATATGTATTCACCTCTTATATGCCTTTTTCTTTCTATTTACTTTTATGTATTGGTGTCCCTCCCTGCAGACTCTGATATTTTAGTCATCTTGGACAATGCATTCCTGCTGAACTCAGTGCACGTGGAACAGATGCAGTTTTGAGACCCAAGGGAAAGTTGAGTTTAAAATACTGGACACAGTTTTGTTTTGTTACTTTCTTTAGGTCATCACAGACTTTTAAAGTTAAAAAAAAAAGAAAAAAGGAGGGAATGAAAAAAGTCTCCTTGGTGGGACTTTTTTCCAGTTCCCATTTTCCCACAGTAGGAATGAAAGGACTGTGAACTGGATAGTCTGGATATAAAATTAAATTCAAATGTTATTTTCACCAGTAAGAGGTTTATCTGCATTTAACTCTTTCCCCCCCAACTGCCCCCCAAATATGTGCACTTTCCATATGCATGTCCTTTATTTCAAAATCAGTTTGTGTCTCTGATACATGAGATGTACACATTCTTTTTTTCATCAGGATTTTCATTTTCAGGGGGGTTTTTTTGTTTTTTTTTTTTATTTTTGGTCAGAGACTTGCACAACCCATTGGCAGCAACTATGCAATGCACAGTTTGTAAAATATCTTCTAGTTCATGAGTAATTTGCAGAGAGCTCCTGGGAAGCACCCAGATTTTTCTAACTCTGTTTCTAACTATCTCTAATGTTGAGCAACGTTTTTCTTAACAGTCTGTATTGTGGGATTGCTAATGATAGTGCCAGAAGCAAAACACTCTTAAAGTTCTGATGGAAGGACACGGTTGTAGGTAAATCTGAAACACTAGAGACCCATTCATTATCTCTGTATATTGTTGTCTGCCTGCTGTCTGTGTGCATGTGTGCTCGTGAAGTGGGAGCTGTGTAAGGAGCAGGGCCAGGGCTAAGGTAGATCTCTGGGCATTTCTCATTTGTGGCACAATGGAATGTTGTTAATTAGTGTCTGTGTCTGTGGTTGTGTCTGTGGTTGTGTACTTTTATGGGCAAGCTTGATAAACAGCAAGGACTGGCAAGGCTTTTAACTTGGGGTGTGTGATCCAGTGCAGGAAGACGTGAGTTTAGGGAAATTATTCACCTTGACACATGGCTGATTTTTCCCACTGGGGATAAAGAAACAATTACAGAAAATAGAGAATTCTGAATTGTCATTCAGTCTTTCAGATTCTTTTTGCTGGATCCAAATGTTTCTCGTGGATGGATCAGAACCTGCAGCTCTTGTTAGAAGATGGAATCATCTGGAAATTGAGGGACATCATGTAGAGAAATGTGTTGAAAGGCAGGGGTAGAAACCTTGTAACAGGAGACACTGAAGTACAACCAGCAGTCTGAGCTGAGAGTTAACTTGCAGCAAACATTAATGAGCTGTGGAAATGTGCTGAGCGATCGGTGTCAAGTGAGGTAGCTCCGAGAGGATAAAGTACTGAACAGCTTCAGTCGCTGGTTCACAGTGCAAAGCACAGCCTTTCTGCAGTGGTTAAGTGGTTGTCTAGGCAAAGCTAATGGAATTAATAAAGTAAAGGAAGAAGTGTTGGAAATCTGCTTCTGCGCTCAACATGCATCGGCTTTTGACCAACCTGCGATCTCAGTGCACCTCCCATGTCCCCTCGTCTCTGTTTTGCCTTTAACAAAACATTGCTAACCTGGAACTCCTCATCTGCCCACGGGCTCCTGCATTGTCCCTTCCAGCTGCTGTGCTGTTTTCTCATGCAATGAGCAATCTGGGTGTTCCCTTCAGCTCACAGTTCTTCCTCTCTCTTTCCCATCCAGCCTATCAAAATCCTGCTAATTCTGTCTGCATGACAGCTTTCCCTGTCTTTGCACACTGCTGAGCCCTCATCCAAGCTGTCAGTGATTTTGCATCTTGGTTACTGCAGCATCATTTCCTTGGCTTCAGCAGCTGTAGTCTGGCCTGGTTTGTATCTCTTCAGAATATTGCCACTAAAGAGTTTTGTAGCCTCGCATTTGACAGGGAATCAGCCCACTTTTGACTCCATCTGTGCCATCTCAGACCTAAGCTGCATGACCTGGACATGAACATCTGTATTGCTCACTCATTTTGCTCTTCTGAAATCCTTTTTAAAGTGCTGGGTTTTTTCATGCCTATGAAAACTTCACTGTGGTTAACCTACTTATATAGGAAAACTACTCCTCATTGCTTCTTGCTGTTACTCTGCCTGCCCTATCTGTATTCACCTATTGTGCTTTTTGTGTCCTTAACTATTTTTATACCTTATTTATTACCTCTTTGAAGTAAGTATTTGTTTTTTCTCATTTATGTTGCTCTCTGGGAGCTTCTGAGAGACTAAGTCTGGCAGGTTGTAGAGAGCTGCATGTCTTTACAGATTCTTTTACTGAATCAAAATTACTTTATTCCTGAATAACAGTTCACATATGCTTCTTCTGCCCCTCATACTTAATTCCTGTATGTCCAGAAATGGTTCTAAAGCTCTGTGACACTTGTTGAGGTTTGGTCACAGCTAGAGAGAGCTCTGTGGCAAGAGCAGAGTATCATTTCTGTAGGACCCACTTAGCCTTAAGTTGCCTCTCCGAAAGCATGTCTGCTGGGATTAGTGTGCATTTCATCAGTGTTCACTACATCCTGAGTAATGACTTTTAGGATTTACAGTCACATTTGCCATTGTCCCCACCAGTAAAGTACAAGGCATCATAAATAGCATTAACTTTCCTGTGTCCCATTTGTTCTGCTTCACATTCTTTGGGCACGAGTAGTACCGAGCAGAATCTGCAGCCTGGAATTCCTTGAACATGCAAATAGGAATAAAGTTTTAAGGAAGAGTTTGGAGTGTGACAGGAGGATGTGAGTGCAGAAGCTACAAGATAAGAAAGTAAAACATGGCATAACAAATGCACTCAGGGCAGAGCTAAGGAAAGGGAAGGCTGGTGCATTTTTATAAGCTTGCCTGAAATACTCTGTGGGCTTTCAAATGTCAGTCAGTCGGTCTAGTCTGAGATTTTGGGGGTTCTTCTCATTTTAATATGAACTGTTGAATTTTGAAATTGAGTTCTAGAGCTCTGAAATAGATACATCTTTCAATTACAAATAGAAAATCATTTGCATGGTAAGCTCGCATAAACAAAAAGAGAGGCAGTCTAGGTTATAGGATTAAGCATGTGAGCCTAAAATTCCAGAGGCTTTATTTAACCAGCTCCTATGCTGAACATTTATTATTGTTTTCACATCAGTTTTGTCATGGAATGTGCACAATGAGAATTATTTAACTTGTTGTGTTCCGGGTTCACGTGACATTGCATTGATTAGTACTGGATTGCTCTGTAGAAGCCGTGGAGAAAAATAAACAAACTTGGTGAAAGAATAATGTGACAGCACAAAAAATTCCTTGCTAATAAAAATATAATGTGAAGGATGTTGGATTTTTAAAAATATGGCTTTGGAGGGTTAACCAGGTTGTAATTTGTGAAGCTGAGCTTCTCTTAACTCCCTCATAAGTCTGTTCTTCTGTACATAAACCACACACAACTGAAATTTCTTTGTGTAGGGACAGTGTGACAGGTTCCTGCTATGAACTGCATAAAAAGGTGTAAACAGCCCTGGGAAGCTGGATATTTTTTCTGAAAAAGTGCTTGTAAGTGAGGCAAACGTGGCAAAAGTGTGTTAATACATCAACCATTCTGATTATTTGTAGCTTCTGGGAGTCTCTTGAGTCTATGCTTTTACTTTTGTGATATCAAGATCTTTCTAATCATGAGGATTAGAACGTTTATTGAGCGATGTGTTGAGGAGGATTCTGTGTCTTATAGCTGTGTTTAATGAGGAAAGGATAACTAATTGAGAGGTGAAGATTACAGAGTGGCAAAGGTGTGCTAATTGATCTCTGCTCACACGTTTGAGTTACTCAGCCAGGTTCTCATGAAGGCAGAGGCATCTTCTAATCCACTTCTGTCCATTTCTGTTTGTCCACTTTTGTGGCATAAGTTGGACTATTTGGAGGTTTTCCTTTTGCTAAACAAGTTAAACAAGAGTTTTTCATAGCATTCTGTGAAAGAGTGGATCTGTGCCTATCTTAAAACGTTTTCAAACACATTTCTCAGGTTCTTAGAAATTGCCTGAAAGTGACAGAAATGGCGAAAAAATAGAATCTTCATTCTGCCTGGTGAAAAGATTGTGCTAGCTAGGGTTTAGCAGCTGAAAATGAAAACCATGGTCTGAAAGGAATCCACAGATATAAATCAGTGTGGACAGGGTCTAAAATTAATCAGTTTGATCATAATAATTTCATAGAAAGGAGAATAGATTGGTCTAAAAAACAACTTAGATGCCAATATTCAGTTACTGAGAAAAGAAATAGAAGCTGAAATTGGAACTGTAGTGGAAAATACCGAGGCAAAATCAGAAAGCCCAAGGTACAGAATGAGAAGCAGCTATCAGAAAATAGGAAGCAAGTGCTTTTCTCAGTGCAAGTCCTCTCAGTCAGGGCCACTTGTGTCTTTTAGTAAAATCAGCCTGAGCCTTAAGGACCCACAATGAGAATATTTCTAAATAAAGGGAAGGAGAGAGCCTGAGACATTAGGAAGAGACTTAAATAGGAAGAGGGAGGTTTTGCTGTTGTGGTAACTAGTGCATGCCCCAGGTACAAAAAGCATTTCTAGAGTATTATAACATGAAAAATTGAAAAGCTTATGAGAATTTAATGGCTTCATTTTTCTAATGCACGTTACTCATCAGACTTGCACGTAATGTTCTCCTGCACCTTGGGGGATATAATGTAATGCTGCAAAAAATTCTTGGTAAGGCCACTTGGAGCTAAGCTTTCAGTTACTGCACAAATGTGATCTGTGACAGCAATCCCTTGGGATTGAGCTGCAGCAACATCACCCTGGAGAAATATGGACCAAATGCCACTGTGGTCCCATTTATCTTCAACTTGTCAAAAAACATAACTTCTAGTTTACCATGTTATCATTCAGCAATATGTGACTCAGCTTTAGTAGTGCTAATTTGGATTTATTTCTGGTCCCAAAACCTGAGAAACTTTTGGAGGAATGAAAGGGTGGAGGCACAACAAAAAAAAGCAATTTGAGATTTTTTTGTGCAAAGAAATACATTGGTGATTTCAGAGTCTTGTGATTGTTCCTTACCTAATAAATGATCTAAGATTCTTCTCCTTGGAAAATTGTGTCCGTATTTCTGGGATTACTTCTGTGACCAAAATATGATAGACTGGATCTAATGTCCTAAGTGAGGTCTGCTGCCATTATTGGTGTTCTTTCTATCTCACAAATACAAGAAATCCTTTTCTCTCTTGTGGTAACCAAGAAAGCTTCTGCCTTGCCTGTGTGTAGCAAGAAATTATCTTAATTATAAACAGTTCATAAAATCTTTTCGAGAAATAGGCACAGGTAAACTGCAGCGCCTTCTCCATGAATTGTAAACAAAAGTGCTGCTTTATGATTGGTAGCCAGCGGTCATAATTCTGATATTTCCTGCCTTATGTTCCACTTTCCTTCCTAAAGGAGAAAAAAAAAATTATAAATTAAAAAGAGAAAATTCTAATACTAAGTCCAAAAGACCTGATAAGTATAGGTTTTATTAATGAGTCAAACTGTCTACATAGCCCCAAGGAATTCCAAACTCAAGTTGAAAAGAAAAGAATAGATAATAAAAATAATGTATAAAATATGAAGCATAGAAATGCTCAGGTAAAGCAATTTGTACTCTTAGCTGGGTAATAGCAACACCAGAAGAATAAATTGAGGCAGTCTGACTGTGCTCAGCAAAGGCATTTATCTCAATCAGACAGCCTATAACAAACTGGTTCATCTAATCAGTGGCCACACAAATGCAGCAGTTCTGGCTGTAGCCAGTGCAACTCCACACATTCATTATTTTAAGTGTGCTGAAAATAAAAGTCACACTTCATTATGGTTCCAGGTGCCCCATTTATTTTCTTTCTTTTCAGAATGAGATAATGTCATAGTTTCTAGACAGCCATTAAGAGGGAGAAACGTTCCATGTTATTTCTTACCAAAGGAATAGCTTTACTGACAGGTTAATTAACAGAAGTGAAATATCAAATGGATTCTGCTTTGGTCCAAAGCACCTTGCTAAAGTAGCATGATCAGATATGTGCGTGCACAGATAGTCAGGGGGATTCAGAGTCCAAGCACCCTCCATTCCAACAAACTCCAGCAGCAGGTCCATTGAAAACCTCAGTATTGATATGGATGCTCTGAAGCTGATGCTTTTTCATTAGTGGGTTGTTGCCCAATATTTGTTCTCAGTGATTTGCAAAATGTTATATAGGAAGCTTGTAAAAGAACCGAATGCAAAAGTTGGGGTTCAAGTCCATGTCTGCTGTTTGTATCCTCATACTTTTAAGCATAAAGACCATTTTTTCTTCCCAATCAAATATAGGAAAATGAATTAATTAGGAACTGTATTTCCCTCTCTGACTGAGGCAGATTTTTTTTTGAGTGCAGATTGTGTTCACTTTGTAAAATCAACTTGTGCATCCGTGATGCATTAAACCAATTGCTTTCCATATGCTGCATCACTTTTTAAAGTGACTCATGGCTGGCATTTAGGATTACTGCCCTGCTTGGGGCTGTTGTTGCTCTGTGAATTTTCAGATTTTAAAAAAAGTGTGCTGTGACAAATGCTGGTTTTTTTTTTTTTTCCAAGACACTTAAACAAAAGTTCTAATCACAATCCATAGAGAAACCTGTGAGGATCTGAATAACTGCAAGCTTGCAGCAGGGAGTGTGGTACTGCTGTCACCCTGTCAGACAGGATGGGCTCCCTCTCACTGACACATGCAAGGATTTGACACGAGAGTCACAAAGACAAGGTATGAGAGATTGTGTAGGTCCTTAGATTTTGGGAAGGATTCCTTCCTGCAGTTCTGGCCTTTCTCAATGTACAATGCTTGCACCTCTTTAGAGTCATGGAAACATTAAGTGGGGATGTTGGTTGGAGATCATCTGGCCTGACCTTTCAATTGGCACAGGGTTATTGCCAACACTGGATCAGCAGTGTTTTATTGAGTCAAGTTTTAAGAATCTCCAAGGGCAGAGATGTTTTTCTTCACAGAAGCTCACAGCCTGTGAGTTCTCTGAAGTGGGAGCAGCAGTAGGTTCGGCCCAGGTGAAAACTGTAGGAAGGTTGTGAATTTTCTGGGGCATAGTTAGTTTGTGCAGGCTTCTGGTATGGGCAAGCCCTGGGAATTCAGAAAGCACTGCCAAGCCTACGCCCTGGTATTTTAAAAGCAGGGAAATAGTGAATAAATATATAGTGACAGTGTCTACTTCCTCATGGTAGAAGGGAAGATGTCTGAGGCGTCAAAAGAGAGGTCTCAGGATAAACCCAAAATCCTAAAGACATTTTAAAGGCTGATTTTACTTTTACCATTTCATCCTTTTGTGCATTTCATGTTATTTCATCACTTATATTTGTGCAAAGTCAATAAATGAAAACTATTACAGGGGTCTCTTAACTTCCAGTTTTGTGCCCCCTCCATTAGTGGCTTTGCTATTTTTCATCTTCCATAGCTTGTATTCCCCTCGTCTGCAAAATGAAGTTACTGTTATTTTACCATGGCCTGAGATGTCCTTTGTGCTTTCTTAAGCAGTTTCTCACTGAGAGATGAGTATCTTTGTCCTGTCCCTGAGCTGTACAGATGGGGAAGCTGACACTGAAAGAATTCTGCAGCTGTGATAATTATCCACATTGTTCTCACTTGTGAAATGCAAAGTATCAGTGACACCTGATCAGACCAGGATGAAGGACAGCCTGTGCTGCAACCCTAATTTTAGTTGAATCAGCAAAAATAGTGTGCAAATGTACACATTCATGTATATCTGTACATGGATGTATGTATAGCAAAGGTTAAGAGAATGTAAAATCTCTTGGTTCTCTAAAGCAAGAAGTGCCTCTATGACATTGTAGATGTCAGATCTTTGCAGGATCAACCACCACCCAAACATTGTGTTGATTGGATTTTTTAAAAAAAGTCAATATTCAGTTTTCACCTAGGCTGTTAAATCCAGAGGATACATTTTTGAAAGAAGAGGAGCACCCAGCAGCTCTTCCTCCTGCCTCTTTGCTGTGGTCACTATGAGGAATCTTTGAAAATCCTGTTTATTTTGTGGCTGTTGAGTAACTTTAGGAATCTGTCTTTGGAGAGATAAGTGGGCAGAGCTAACTGTGCTGTCTGACCTCACCCTATTCTATTTACCCACGATATTTCTGTTACTGCAGCACTCTTCATCACTCTGAAGTCTAAGGGCAAAGCCTCCGGGTATGTGATGGTGTGATGATTTTCAAACACTTTCTGTGAAGGCGTCTCCAGGCTGAAGATCCATGCCCTGTGCTTTTCCTGCTGCTTTGTGGTACCCATTGGCCCCACTCCCTGCCAGCCCAGCCTCCCCTCATGTGCCTCTTTGGGATAATGCTGGGAGCCTTTTCCCATGTTGCTCATCTTCTTTCCTGGCACGCTCTGCCTCCGTAATTAGATCTCAGTCGTTTATTTGTCACATCCCAGTCTGATGCCATAGAACTGGAGAAAGTGCTAGCTGATGAAAAAGGAGGAGGATTAGAGGAGCTCACTTACCAAGGCACTAAGTGGATGGTGTTATCACGAATCCCTTAACACAATGAACTGATTAGTTTAAACAGTGGCAGTTTCACTTCATTTCCAGCCGCTCTTTTGTCTTGCCTTGATTCAGCCTCACAAAACTTTCTTCATGCAGTCTGCACAGTGCTTAACTTGCAATCACGCCTTTCCCATTGTTGCTAATTATAATAAATATCTTGGAAAATAGAGAAATGTTGATGTTAATTGTCAGCTTCTGTTGTTTTGGCTGAATGATGTTGTCTTGCAGAGCTTCATTTCCTAATGAACCACATCATCTTTTCTTGTTTCCTGGGATCCAACTTTTAAATTTTATCTCTGGTCCCTACAAACGGAGTTTTAGTGGTACAATAGGTTTAAAAGGTTTTTCCTACCGAGCAGAAGAATGGATCACTGCACTCATCTGGTCTGCAGTGTTGTTTCAGAAGTGATTAAAGGAGTGCAGTTGGTGGAGGTGAGGAAGTGGGAGAGAAGCATGGGGACCCAAGGCTGTGGTGGAGCTGTGATGGAGCTGTTCTGCAGCTTCTGCATGTGCTCCATGCCACAGGCAGAAGTGGAACCTTGCTGATTGGGGAACAGTAGGATTTTAACAGTGAACTGGAGTTCTGGGGTTATGGAGGGAATTCCCACCTTGTTGTGGGTTCCTGTGAAACATTAAGAAAAGCCTTTTAAGTCTCTGCACCTTGTTTTTCCAACTGTGTGATGAGGGTGGCTCTTTTGCTTATGTTTATCTCTTTATTTTATTTATGCTACCTTTTTGTATGTGTAAATACCTTATTAATTGTGAATGGAGTGCCTACAGCCCTGCAGCAATACTGGATTAGGTCTTTTATGACTACAAAATATATCAAAGTAGTAAATTAGAATTCCCCCAGTCAGTTCTATAACTCAAAAGAACAGGTACACTCCATGGAAGGCGTGTTCCTCGTGTTACGAATCAGTGGTCAGGCTTTTTTTTTCCCCCTTTAAAAATACATCTGGTATATCTTTCTGAAAAACAAAAAAAAATGAACTCTTAACTGTTGCTTTCAATAATTTGCAAGGATAGGAGTAGGAAACAGGTACCTTGTCAATGACAGTGCATTTCCTAACATTCTACTTCTTTTGAGGTCACTATGCTATAATAAATAAAGCTAGACAGAACCACCAGTGTCCTGCCTGGCTGTGGAGATGGACAGCTAAAGGATGATGGGACATTTTCTTCTAGGCCTACCTTAAAAAGACTCAGACTACATGGAATATTCTATTATAGTGTTGTCTTCAAGGTCATATACATTGCAATATTTAAAAAAAAATAGAAGTGCATTGCCTTTTTTTTTGCTGTGTGTTGTGGCATGTGAGGCTGGGTTTTAAAAGCAGCATCTTTTAATCTGTAGTAATCGTGATTCTGCATGTGGAGTGAGTGAAAACAGTTCTCTGAAAGTGCTCAGACTGCTGTACTGAGCTGCAGCCCAGACCTCAATATTCGCTAGTGCTGAATTAGTCTAACACTTGGTAGCTGATGCTGTTGAGGGTGCCAGGAATGTATTGTGGTCAGCTGTGCTCTGTCCTGGTGACAAATCTCTGGCTATAAAACAGAGCTGGTGAGCCAGGGTGAGAATTCACCTGCATCTGGATGGTGGGGTTATTTGTGCTCCAGTACATGAGACTTTGAAGCACTTTGAAGTTTGCTGTCGATGATGCGTCTTGGCAAATGAACAGCAGTGCCCTGGTACCAGCACACAGACCTGTGCTACTGTAGTGACTGAAAATCTGGGAGTTCTCTTGTCAAAAAATGAAATCCTAGTCCTCAGGCATATGAGCAAAGTTGAATTTTAGAGCAGTCCTATTCATAGTGTTCTTTGCTTCTTACAGGTGTATAAATGCAGCAATATCTTGCAAATTAATCTTTAAGAAATCTTTTGCACTCAAAGAATTTTTTTAATCCCGTGATGAGTTTTCCACTTCTGTGTTCTTGGGGAAAATGCTGTCTGCTTCCTTCATGTTTCCTAAGTGATGACCGAGTGTATACTGCTAGTGGGTGTTATGGGAGAAAGATAATCTTAGCAGGCTGGAGTCAAGACACTGCTCTGTTCTAAAGTCTGCTATAAGCTGCCCCAGGCAAAAGCAAATTGATGGTCTGTCCCACTGCCAGAATGATCTATAGAATGTTGAATATTGAGACTTTGTTTAGATCTGTCCTGCTCAGGCCTGTTAATTTATGAATCCCTGTTCTTTATTACAGTAGTACGTGGGCAGCAGTGGGCAAGAACATCAAGTGAGGCAGATAGAAAGCAGAAAGTGTAAAATACAGCAAATTCCCAAATGCCTGCAATTAATAATTTTAACAAATGCATCGCTGTTTCTTCATGTTGACTGCCTGCTGTTTCCACTCCTCTTTCTCTGCATGCTCAATATTTTTCTCCCATCTGTCCCTTGGCTGTAATGATGGGACAGATGTACTGCTAAGTCTTCATCCTAGAGCTTGTATTAAAACAACCTCCTTGCTCCATTCCTCCCCAGCAGTATTTATGTGCTCATATTTCTTTATCATCTCCCCTTCCCCATTCTCTCTGTGCTGTGTTTAGTTATATAGATATATATGTAAAGTAATGTGCTCTCTCTCATGGTCTAAGTAGAAATATTATATACACTAGGTATGAAATACTGATTGCTACATATACATATATATTAATATATAAATATGTGTATATGTACATATATGTGTGTGTTTACTTATAAAAATATGTGTTGGATGCCTTGTACCTTTCACTGTAAAAGATTCTCTGTATGGTCTTTTTATTATGTGAAACAACATGTTCTTCATTGTAACTGGCCCTTCAAACTCTGAGAAAAGCTTTTAAATGAAAAACCTCAGCATTTTCTTCATGAGGTCCTGTTAGGATCAGCTGTGCTTTGAACTGTTAAAAACTGTCATTTCTGGTGGATGTTTTCCTCAGGAGATATTTTGGGTATGTTAAAATCATAGCTAGAGAGAAAAAGGAGCAGGAATAGCATCTGCTGTGCATGGAGGGTCTGAGAACTCAGATCCGAGCCCATCCGCTGCAGGTCACTGCCTTCCTCTCCTGACTGCAATGTGAAAAGTTCATGGTGCAGGCTGCTGCTGGGGGAGGGGAGGAAGCAAATGTTATTGTTAATGGTTTGCTATTTGCTTTTAGCAGAACCAGCCTTGGGAGTTTGTACTAAGATTCCCCCTAGAGCAGATGATTTGGCTATTAATACAGTCTTCCCCCCACCACCACCTCAGGTTAGGAAATACCAGTGCATTCCATGTGTGTGCAACTCAGTTCTTGTCACCTCTGCAAATGCTTTACGTTGGATTTTAATATCCTTGACAACAAACTATTTTTTTCCCTAAAACACAATTTTGTCTTTAGTGCTTAGGTTAGACTGAGACTAAGAATTGTCTGTGCTGCTGACATGCCCAGTACAAGGAGCAGACTGAGCACTCTTGAGTTCATCCCCATTGTTAGATACTGAAAAAATCCCACTTGCTGCTCAGATGCAGAGCTCTCACAAAACGTGATAATGGATTTAATATCAGTGAAAACTGCAGCAGGGTAGTCAGGAGCTATTTGTTCTCCAAGCCCTTACTGGATAGAGCAGGAAGTGTTGCCCTTAGAATTGCAGCAAGATCAGATTAGGCTTTTAGCAAAACTCTCCAAAGGCGAAGACAGTTTGTGTGCAGAGACCATACATTTTTGGAATTCTTAAGCAGATTAGACAAATGGCTGTCAGGGACCCCAGTATTGATTCATATCTGGAATGTTGCTCTTTCCAATGCAGCAAACCAAAGCTTCCTGTGTGGAAAAGCCCAGCTGGAGATAAGTGATGTTGAAGTGAGCTGGCATGAAACCAGCCCTGCTTGTGCCTGCTGCATCCAGATGGGTCACAGGAGGGATTAGGCTTAGGCTGAGGCACATCTTCATCCCCAGTGCAGCTCCAGGGCTCTATCTGAGCCTGTATCTGCCAACACGCTCACATACAAGTGCTGTGATGGCAGCAGAGTCTGGCTTAGACCTGTGCTTAGTTGATACTCCTTTTATACATTTGAGGGTTGCTTTAGCTGCTGTAAATCTGTGTTTTCCAAAGTCTAAAAGCTTGGTTGCAAACATTCTTTTCAATATAATATTTTTTCAGTATGTGTTGCCACAGAGCTGACAAGGTTTAGTATTCTCTAGTATTTGCACAGTGTTTTCCTTCCCACACAGTTCTGCTAATTTCACATCATGCTGTGTAGTCCTCTGGATGTGACTGAAGAAAGTTCTTCCCAACAGCAATAAAGGATGTAAAGTGGCCGTAATTCCAGTCATGGTGTAATTTTAAAATACTGAGCAACCGTGATTAGTTAAATGCTTAACTCTTTCTTATTTTGGGATTTATTGTTGTTGTTTTGCCCTTTTTTTTGTTACCAACAATGAGGAAGATGCTTTCTGTAAGAACCTGTTTATCTTATTTATTAGGATGGAGAGGGTAAAATTAGTCAGTAAATGTGAAGGATAGTTTTGTGTCTCCAAGTCTTACCCTGGTATTACTTTTAAAACCAACTTCATTTTGAGTTTCTGGCTGCAGGTGTCAATTAGCCAGCAATTCCCACAGCCCACAGTTGTAGCTGTATGAAAGAAGCCAAATTCCAGTCCAGGTCTGCAGTCTTTCCATGTGAGTCTGCCTTCTTTTGGGGATGCTCTGGAGACACCACAGTGTGTGTGTGTATGAATTGAAGGCTGGAAGACTGACTGTGGAAGCAGAAAAATATTCATTTTGTTTTATTTGTTTGCTAGCAAGCTTTAGTACTCAGGCACTTCACTGAAAAGTAATAGCAGGTAACCCAAAAGTTGGCAGAAGGAGTTGAAAGGTACCTATTTTATCAGAATATCATTCAGTAGGCAGAAGTACTGGGAAAAGAAATTAAAACACAGTTTTGTGAACTGTTCTTTGAATATTTTTCTCTAAGCCTAGTTCTGAGAGTGATGTCGTTATGTAAGAACTTGTGGCTTTTTGAAAATATCTGTATCTGAAGGCTGAAAATCCAGAAAGAAAATAGAAAGAATGGCAAATGCTGATTTTATATGTGGTATTATTTTTAGGTTTGTTCTCATTACATTTTAGGGAACCTGCCCTGTTGTATTTTGTCTCTTTGAGTAAACTGAGCATTTTGAAGATGTTATAAAAGTGAATGTACTTTAAAGCAATGGATTTTGAAATAGAAAATGTTGGTTGTAAGACAGAAGATGCATTACTGGCAAAGTATATTGTATATTCCTATACAGTTAAACAGTGCAGGAACCTCATTTTGGCAAGGACTGTGAATATCTGGGACATAAAGAAAGACATACTTAAAATGTTGTTGTGGTGAGGAGAGGCCAAAGGAGGCTGAAAGGAGGCTGGGGTCCCTCTTACCTGGCAGATTCCCAGGTTAATTAGCAGTTCAGGTTTTAGGCCAATTATTACAGGTTTCAAAGCGATTCTCTTCGTTTCTCCACCTGTCATGTACACGAGTGCTCGGTTAGACACTTAGCATGGTAAGTGCATGCAAAGCTCCCTGTTGCAGCCTGTGGAGTTGTGCTGTACAGTGCGGGCAGGACAATTCCCAGACAGACCTTCAGCCCCACAGCAGCTCCTGTCGGGGCTGAGCTCTCAGGGGTGACCCCACGGAGCCCCCGAGCTGGGGAGAGCCTTGTGCTGAGCGGGTCTGGGGGCTGCGGGATGCCCACCCCTCTTGTCTGACCCCTTCTCTCTCGCAGGCAGGAATGGCATCTCCCGACAATCCCGAGCAGCTGATCATTGCCCTGGAGCCCGAGGCTGCCTCCATCTACTGCCGAAAGCTGCGCCTGCACCAGATGATAGAGCTGAGCAGCAGGGCACCTGTCAATGGCTACAGCCCGAGTGACACAATTGGAACTGGATTTACACAGGGTACTTCTCTTCATTCGCCTTGTAGATTCTCCTGCCTAAGTTTGCTTTGGCCCTGAGGGCTGGTTTCTCACTGTTTCTCGTCCTTGTTTTCTTGAAATGTTTCAGGCTGGCATCAGTTTGCTTTTATAAACTGTTTTGCTGCTTACCATAGTTGGATTTGTTTAGATGTTGACCCAGGAGAATCACAGAATGATTTGGGTTGGGAATGACCTCAAAAATCATCTTATTCCACCCCCCTGCCATGGGGAGGGACACTTTTCACTGGACCAAATTGCTCCAAGCCCCCAAATTGCTCCAACCTGGTCTTGAACACTCCTAGGGATGGGGCAGCCACAGCTCCTCTGGGCAGCCTGTGCCAGGGCCTCACCACCCTCACAGGAAGGAATTTCTTCCTAATATGCACTTGAATTTTAGCCTGCAGGTAGCTCAATTGTCTTGTCTTTATTTGGATGTTGTGGGAGTCTTTTAGTATTTTCACAACGGTATTTTCCTGCCTTAATTTAAGTTAGTACTTCATGTTGGATCATTTTTTTCATTTAATTTGTTGGAAGCAATTATGTGTTTAGTTGTCTGCACTATTGAGGGAGTGTTAAATAAGTGGATCTGCAATGAAACTCCTACTCTGAGGTGTTCCAAAGTACTGGAAGATGCTTTTTGATGTCATCTTTATGAAATGTCATTAATAACTTTCATCACTCAGTGGAACAAATGGTTTTGGAATGTAGCAATGAATTTATCTGCTTGTTGATGAGCAACTGGATAGTGCATTTCTGATTTATTGACCTGGATCTATTGCTACTGTTGGTGTTTGAAGGGGAGGGACAGAGATTGAACTACTGTAAGTCACTTGCCAAAAAATCCTTCATTCACCAGAGTTTTTAGAGCTTGTTGTCTTACTGAAACTAGAAGGAAATTGAGGAAACAAGAAAGGGCAATGACCTACAGCAGTAAGATTTGATTGCTGCATAATATGCATATTTCCCATCTCTGAATTGTAACAGTCGCCCTGATACTGATGGTAGTGTGACAGTCTATCCTAGAAGGAATTTTTCAGAAGAGTTCATATTTTATCACATTTGCTAGGTGAAAGCAGTAGAGAAAAGTGGGAGGTTAAGCTAGTGGAACTACCTCTGCACTAACCAGAGCATATTTTTTTTAGTTAGGCACAGTCACTACATCATTCTCTCAAATCCGTGGCTCTCCTAGCCAGCACTTGTCAGATGTGTTCAGTGTTTGGAGGCCCACGCACAGTACAGGACACGATCTGTTTTCAGGATTTAGTCCCTTCAAGGCCTCTTGGCTCCTGTCCCCCTCATTTGTGTCCTGAACAATTCCAGTTCCATGTGATTTTACATGAACTCACTTTCAGACAACACAGGGATTTGCTTCTGGGAAAATAATAAAAGCGTTTATCTGGTTAAGGTTTTGAAACTGGGTAGAATCTGGCAGATCATGGATTTCTGCTAACGGGCTTTTCCTTGGGTGGGGGTACCACTCTCATTCTTGACTTTGTATGGTAAAAGCTATTGGGGATGAGAAAGGTTTCATGTCAAAATTAATGAAAACAAAGTTTGGAGTGAATTAATTTGGGGTTGGAATTAAAATTTCATAAAGGCATGGCAGGCACCCAAGACAAGCTGAGAACAGATTAAGGAGAAAAACCCTTTAAATATAAACAGAGAGAAGCACTCCAAGGACCATATTATTGCTGTGAAGTCAAAACAAAAATTTTAGTGTTCATAGTAGCAAGGATAAACTTGCTTCAGTTGTAGTTAAAGACTGGGTCTTGTGTTCACTTCTAGCCCGCAGGAGGGAATGAAAGGATTGCCATTGATTTCTGTGGGCTTGACAGGCTCTTGCTTGGACCTAGTGCTTGTTTAGTCATGGAGTGCTTCATTTGAGCTCTCCCTGTGCTGCCAAGTCAGGGCACTGAGGCTGGGACAGTTTCTCTGCATCGTGGGGTCTTTCTGGGGGGAAGGTGCAGGAGCGAGTGGAGCTGATGCTCTATTTTCTGCTGACAGGCACTAGAGAAGTAGGAAGCAAAGCGCGTTCTGTGATTTGCGTGCTGATATTTTCAGAAAGGATTTTCACTCCTGACAAGCTGCCTCTCTTGTAGTGTTTTATGAAGTGCCTTTGAAGGTGAGTGAAGATAACACCAGGAATGTAGGGTTTTTCAATCATTCAGTTGTAGAGGTTGATTTAGAAGCATAGATAGCCAAGGTTCTCACTGCTTTGCTTTCTCTTCACAGACTGTTCTGCATCTTTTAAATGTCTAACTTGCAGTTAAGTCTTGTAAGTTAACTGATGGTTATAACAGTCTTGCAAGATTACGCTTCATTTTTATTTTGTGTATATTTTAAATATTCTGAGGGCCAGCCGTGGTGATCACTGTGTCCTTCAGAACTTCCTAATCTGAGCAGCAGTGCCTCTGGCTGCTTGTTTGGAGGAAGTCTGACATCCTGAGAGGCTGGGGAGGCATATTCACCTGAGGAATCAAAATGAGCAGTGGCTTCTGGAAACGTGGGAATGTTCTCCCATCCCATCCCATCCCAGCTGGTGTGGGGTTGTCTGGGGGCAGGCTGGGGCTGCCACCTGCTGATGGAGGCTGCTGTGAGCGCAGCTGGCTGCCAGCCCCCACCCTGCTGCCAGCACACACTTTGCAAGCTAGGGTATTTTTAAAAATCCCAGATCAGACCTGTTTATAGCTTTCATATTAGGTTATTTCTATATATGGTTAGTTTGCATTATTTGGAGTAAGTAATTAGTATATATTAAAATACATACAAGAATACATAACAATATCAAGGAAGATCAGTGTGGTTATTAAACATTTTTCCTTCTTTCTAGGAATGACATTCTAACGTTCCTCATTCCAATGCAATAATGTTTGTACATATATTTTATTAAGAAGCGATACATACATATCTGTCAGCCTGCTTGCACTTGTTTCCTGCAATTTATGATTTTATTTCTTCTTGCTTTTTTATACTCAGTACCTTTTCTTCTGTCAATCCTCAGGGAAGGAACATGTGCGCCGGAACCGGCAGAGTCGGACCTTCATGGTGGAAAATGTCATAGGAGAGATCTGGTCCGAGCTGGAGGAAGGTACTGTCCTTTCCTGAACAAACTCTGCTCTCACTGGTTTTGTATTGCAGGCAAATATTGTGTTTCCCGCAAAGGTGCTGTGCACTGCGTTGTTCTCACAGTTATTGTAAAGGGGAAAAGGAGAAAAACCACGAGTTCGTGTGCTGCTCTGAGTTAAAAATGCTGAACTGCAATTCTGTATGCTCTAGCAAAATATGATTTATTAAGGAGATGATGGAAAGCGATGCAGACAGAATATTTTCTTCAGAACTGACCTTGTAAATGTGGTATATTATTCGGTAGCCCACTGGGATGTACACCAGCAGCATGAGCAGTCCCACTAACTTCCTTTTCAGCTGTGCTCCATCAATAGCTTTTGACATCTGACTTTCATATTTGTTATCAATCATTGCACTACAATTACTAGTAAAGATCAAGTCTTCAACACAGCCATTCCTGTAGGCCATTACGTCCTCTGATGGCCTCAGGAACTCTCACTGCAGTGAGCTGTTGTGCTCCTGGGCTGTCCCCTTGGCTTTGCAGGTGACCCTGGGCTGTCCCCTTGGCATTGCAGGTGATCGGTACATTGTGGTTGACAGCGGAGGGGGCACAGTGGATATGACTGTGCATCAGATCAGGCTCCCTGAAGGACATCTGAAGGAGCTCTACAAAGCAACAGGTAATGTCACCTCCACTGCTTGCTTTACGTAATTAGATCGTGTATTACGTACATTTATGTAATATTTTGACTTGTCAATGGAGGAAATGTATGCTTTTATGGCATTTTACTAACAATTCTTCCTGAAATGAGACCAGCACTCAAAATTAGTGTAACCCACCTGCTGGTTGGCTGAATCACTCATTTATAGTGTTAGTGTTACTGTGGCTGTGATGATGCCAGAGTAAAAGTGAAGCAAAGGTAAGATCATGTTGTGTAGTTGCACTGTTTTAGAAATCTTTCTGCTCTTTCTCATGGAGAATAGAGATAAGTTGCATTTCTGTACTTTTCTAATCTCAGTGTTTCTGGTACTGGATGTTGTAGGGTTGTAACCTATCATTTGAGGGGGTGGAAAACTGCCGACCAATAGTTGCTAGATTATTAATGCTTATATAAAGAAAGTATTGTAAATAAAGCTCTCTCAATCGCCATCTTGGGTGCTGCCTGCCTGACTTCCCTGCAAGCTACCGCGAATCTCCACAAATATCAGAAAATTAGAGCCAACAATGTTGTTTATTAGACCAGCTGCTACATTTAGGAAAGAACTTCTTTCTGTGGACCTTCTCCCATGACCATCCTGAGAGCATTGTTCTGATGTGCATGTGGTCAGCTTGCAATGGCATAAGAATATTAAAGAATATGCAGAATATGAAAGCTCTGTTTTGTCTGTGCTCCAGGTGGGCCATACGGTTCTCTAGGGGTGGACTACGAGTTTGAAAAGCTCCTCTGTAAAATATTTGGGGAAGATTTCATTGAGCAGTTTAAAATCAAGCGTCCCGCGGCCTGGGTGGATCTGATGATCGCGTTTGAGTCCCGCAAGCGGGCGGCAGCTCCCGACAGGACCAACCCCCTGAACATCACCCTGCCCTTCTCCTTCATTGACTACTACAAGAAGTTCCGAGGTCACAGCGTAGAGCATGCCTTGAGGAAAAGCAAGTGAGTAGTGAAAACGAGTAGTTTCAACCAGTGGAAACCAAATGGATGCAGAATTAGCTACTGGTAGCGAAGAAAATTATTTTAAATGTCCTAATTACGTTAGGACTGAAAGGTGATAGTGTAAAAATGTAACGCAACGATGAGAAAATAGGTTTGCCTCAAGTGCAGTTTCCAGAATGAAACGTTCTGATCAATCTCCTGCAAAAGCTTTCTTGTATAAGACTTGCACTTTTTAGGTATTGCTTTCTATGATCTTTGTTAGGCCACCACTGCATCACTCTCTTTGACTGTATATATGTTAATTAGGCTTGTCAGATCAAACACAGGATTTGTTGCCTAGAACCTTAATTTTTCGTGGCCTGGATCCTGGAACAAATCCAAGATTGTGAGATGTGTAAATACGTTCATGTCTTGAGGGAAGTTATTAACAGGATCAGATCGCTGGAGAAAACATACGCTACTGCATTAAACTCTGCAAGGGGAAAAACATTCAGCTTTTGAAGTGATGGCAGGCCTTTGCTTCTTCTAGTATTTTACAAGTTTGATAATTTGCTCGATCGGCAGGAAGAGACATAATCCCCTCCAGAGATTTTAACTCATGATTTCCAATATCAAGAAGTCACTCTAAATTACAAGAACATGGGCTGCTGTAGAAAAGGAAGTGAGAAGAATGCAAAAATGGGCATTTTGCGTCTTTTGAAAAAGAAAATTACAGAAAACCTGGTGTAAAAGAGAATGAACAAGAGAACCTGTGAATCTGGGGCAGAAGGCTTGGGACCTGAGAGAGGAGGATTTGATATTTAGTACCTGTACCTAAATTTTTTAAACTGGCCAGTGTTGAATGTAGTATGCAGGCTGGAACTCCTGCATCTCTTTCAAAAGTTATTGGTAAATGTACTGTAAGCTTAAGTGACTTGGAATCCAGCTAAGAATCACTTTCTAAATGAGACTGAGGTTATGAAATAATTAAAAATTTCTGGAAATATTTCCCCTCACGAGGCCATCTCCTTTTTATTAATAGTCTTAATGGTTAGTCTTAGAGGGAATGCAAAATGCTCCCTTCAATTGAAATGAAATGAATTGGATAACAGGACAGAAAGAGTGTAAAGGTTGAGATACAATGTGCATGACTGAAAGGGAGATTACTGAGCTATATAGATGTGTATCAGTGATAGAATAGCATAATGCCTGTATTCACTTAATAAATGTTATGCCTCATTAAAAATGCCATTCTCTCTTCTGCCTCCTGAGGCTTCCCAACTTGCTTGTGTTCCTTGTGTGTTTCCAGTGGCTTTGGCCTGCTGCTGCTTTAATCTAAATGTTGCCCTTCTGGGGATGAATCAGTGCTGTTTCAGATGAGCGAGCTCTGCACTGACTGCCAGCTGTTTCAGAGAGCAGTTGAGCATTGCTAATGCTGCAGAAGGCAATCAGGCAAAGAAAACAACAATTAGACAAGCAAAAATAATAATTCTCCCTTCAAGTTTTATTTAACTGCAGTTGGTATGGGGCTAGGGTGAGGTGGGGCACTTTCTTCTGAGGAAAATGCACGCAGATTCTGTGAACTCATTTATTTATTTGTTTAATGTGTCTGGTGATTGTTTTACAGCTCAGCTGTAATGTTTTAATGTTCTTTCTCACTGTTATTTTGCAGTGTGGACTTTGTGAAATGGTCCTCCCAGGGAATGCTGAGGATGAGCCCCGATGCAATGAATGCTCTTTTCAAACCTACGATTGACCAGATCGTCGAGCACCTGAGTACGTATCTGGGTGTGATTCCACTTCCTGCGTGAGCTGAAATTGAAACTTTGCTCACCCATTCCAACCCAGTAACAAACCTCCTGGTATGCAGCAGTTGTGGACAAGGAATTCAGTTCTGAAGCTTGCAGCTCTCTGCAAATCAGTCAGGAAAATAATAAAAGGGATGTGTCCTGAACACATCCTCCTACCTAGCTCTAGTATTCGTTACTGAGTGTGATTCAGTCCTATTCCTGTCTAAGCTTCAATTACTGTGTGCTTCCAGGGCTGGAAGCATTCAGAAGGCTGAAATGCACTGAGAAAACCAGATCATGCCTTTCCTTTTTCCTGTTTCAGGCAACAACTAAATAATGCCGGAGATGTAACTCGGTTATTGCTGCTATTAAGACCTCCAGTTCATTCCTCCCCACTGGAAGGTCACATTTGTTCATGACCATCCAAATCACTGACATCTCTAAAACACAAATAGTAAATGATGCATCATGGTAAAAATACTTCCAGGCATGGCTTAAGCAGCAATGAATTTATTTGTCCAGTAATGGAAAGTGACATGTGCTTATTGGGGAAGTTACTATTTAAGGTCTTCCTTGTGGACGATGAAATTTGTATGGAGTACAATGCATGTAGTGAGAAAAGTGTTGTTTTCCACACATTACAAAGCACTATTTGGAATGGAATATCCATCTTTGCTCATTGTATATGAGGAATTATTAGGTAAATTTCAGAACTTAATGAGACAATAAGTACAGAGCAGCTTGTATGCGAGCAGGGAGGGAGAGACCTAGAATTGCAACAGTTGTGACAGGTAACTCGGTTGTTTGAGCTAAGGATGAGCCTAAAACTGAACTAGCTGCCTGATTTTCTTGAAAGTAGGGGATGTGGGCTTAAGAAGGAACATCTGTAAAAGTATAAAGAGGCATTATTTTGCAGGTGGTATTGTGGTTAAGATGTTTGGGTCAGAAAAAATAAGTGAATTTAAAATGGGGTGATTTATCTGGAACACAATAAAGGGTCTGTTTGAAATGCCACTTCAGAGATGTTGTGTGCTTTGAGGTAAGTGCATTCATAGTGAAATAGGGCCGAGGCTACAGAACTGGGACTGGTGCGTGCTGAGGGTGGCAGTGTGGGCACAGATGTGGCAGTTTCAGACCTTGTGCGTGTGCAGGGAACACTCAGTGCACTCAGATATTGGGATTTTCACTTATTGAATGGTCTCTGTTTCTGTTCAGGTGAAGTGTTTGATAAGCCGGAGGTGACCAACGTGAAGTTCCTGTTCCTGGTGGGTGGCTTTGCTGAATCCCCCTTGCTCCAGCAAGCCGTGCAGAACGCTTTTGGCTCGAGATGCCGGGTGATCATCCCTCAGGACGTGGGTCTGACCATCCTCAAGGGAGCTGTTCTCTTCGGCCTCGACCCTGCTGTCATCAAGGTGCGGCGCTCCCCTCTCACCTACGGCGTGGGGGTGCTCAACCGCTTCGTGGAGGGGAAGCACCCCCCGGAGAAGCTGCTCGTCAAAGACGGCACGCGCTGGTGCACCGACGTCTTTGACAAATTTATCTCAGCCGACCAGTCTGTAGCCCTGGGAGAGACTGTGACACGCAGTTACACACCCGCCAAGCCTTCTCAGTTAGTAATAGTGATCAATATCTACAGCTCGGAGCAAGACAGCGTCAGCTTCATCACCGAGCCCGGCGTGAAGAAGTGCGGCACCCTGCGCTTGGATCTCACCGGGACTGACGCTTCCGTGCCCAACCGGCGCGAGATCAAAACGCTGATGCAGTTTGGGGACACTGAAATCAAAGCCATGGCTGTCGATGTTGCGACCTCTAAAAGTGTCAAAGTCGGTATTGATTTCTTAAACTACTAACGGCCCTTTCCCCCACCACAGCCTGTTTGTGAGACTGACCTTCCACTGTTCCATTTTTTGACTTTCATCTGTCATGTCATCACCTTGAATTTCAGCAGGCTATAGGAGAACAGCTAGTAAGGTGGGGAGTGTCTCGTCTGTGCCCTTTGATGACCAAAGGCTGGATTTTGAAAGATCCTTAACAAGTTTTGGGAGCAAAAGTTCCAGAGGTAGTAAAAGTTACCAAGTTACTCAAGCATGCTTAAAGATCTACCTTTATTAAGTAAACACTGATTTTTATTGGGTCCTGAAGGTTAGTTAAAGAAATACCAGGTTGTAATCTCTTTGCCGCCTTCTTCTTCTTCCTCTTCCTCCTGAGAAAAACTCACTTAACCCACGTGGCTGTCGTAGGGGGTGTATCTGTGTGGGATATCTGTTTAAACAGCACCATCCTCTGGCAACGGGAACAAATTAGTAGTTTATAGTATTCTTTTGATTCTGCCCAGTGCTTTCAGAATTTAAAGTGCTGAAAATCAATGACTCAAAGAAATGGGAACTAAATTACTTAAGTTCTAAGTAAAGAAAATCCTCTGAAATCCTTAAAATTATATTTAGGGAATACATGCGTGTTTTGGGAGCCTGATATTGATTGCTTCAGTTTGAAAAGAAGGCCTTTATTGTCAAAGCTCTCAGAACAAGCTGTTAGATGAATTAGCTAGCATTACCATCCTTATACTTCGGAAAATCATTTGAAGAACAAACGTATTTCTCTTTTGAGTCTTCTAAACTTACTTTTAGTAGTCTCCATCTGAAACCACAGAACCACAGAATAGTTGAGTTTGAAGGGACATTCATTGACTACCTGATAAAACCTCTCAGTTCTAAGCAGTATCAACCAGAACAAGTTGCTTTTTACAATTTTGATTATCTCCAAAATGAAGATCCTTAAACTCCAGGCAACTTCTTTGACAACCCTCACTGCAAAAATCTTTTTCTTATGCTTAAAAGGAATTTCTTGAGTTTAAATTCGTGCGCATTGCCTCCTTCTTGCTCCTTCACTGGATACCTCTGAGGAGTCTGGCTCCATCCTCTTTCCTGTCTGCTCTCAGGCATTTGTACACATTCCTAGCATCCCCTGTGTCCAACAGCCCCAGCTCTTTCAGCCTCTCCTCACATGAAGGATCCCCCAATCCCTTCATCGCTTTCACAACCGTTTGCTGTTCCAGTGCCACGTGTCTGTGTCTCTCCTGTCCTGGGAAGCTCAGAACTGGACCTGCCACTCCAGACATGGTAATCACTGTCCTAGAACTGCTGCCAGTGCTGTTCCCAGTGCCGCCTGGGAGGCTCTTGGCATTCTTTATGGCAAGGGCACATTGCTCAGCCTCGTGTCTGCCACAGCGCCAAGGTCTTGTTCTGCTGCCCAGACAGTCGGGCCACAGCTTCTCCTGCTGCATGGGCTTATTCCTGCCTGGCCTCAGCACTTTGCACTTGTCTTTGTTGAACTCTGTGAGGTTCCTGGCTGCAGATTTCTCCAAAGTGATTCTATTTCTTTTCTTGTTCGTTCCTGTGTTAATATTTGGAAGCACAGCTAGGTGATGGCTGTCTGCAGACATTTAAACAATTCAGAAGAAACAAAACATTCAGATCAAAAGTACCGTAATATGTTTTGTGTAGCAAACATTTTAATTGAGTGAAATATATTGCTGGGTTGAGTTGAATGGCCAATGAAGTGGAAGGGAGAAGTCAATAGAATGAAACTACAAATAGCATTAAATTAAGCATTCCTTATCTGGCAGTGAATACAGAGCTCTTAATGAAGGGAAAATGCAATGATGGCCATGGTAGCATCTTGTTTTCCAAGTAACAACTTTCTGGAAATGTTTTCTTAAGCATGTTCACCTGGAAAATTTCTTTTGCAACTGGAATAGTTTTTATTTTGCAAAATGCTACAGGAGGAAAACTTCTGAAACCTACGTTCTGTATCTGCCATGAACGGACAACTTCAAATCCTAATCCCACTCCAAATTAGCAGACTGATACCACCCTGTAGAATCACCCTAAAATGCAGACACTTTTCAGAGCATTTATACAGAGCTGCCTGATTACCTGCTGGAATTCATTACATTTTCAAAACTTTGCAATGTTAATTATTAATCTAAACCTTCCTCTTTAAAAAGTTCAGCATGAGTTAAATCCATTACTGGCACTTTTGGGAGATTAAAGCTTTATCAGTTATTTCATTAATTTATGTTCCAATCTTGCACTTAAACTTTCTGTGTTTATCCTGGAGTTTTGCCACAGCAGAGAGCTGCAGAACTGATCCACTGCATTTTGTCATTGAGTTTTCTGTGTCTCCTGCAGAATTCCCTGGTTGAATGGGAAATGTGTTCTGCATTCAGCTTTAAAATAAATAAATACATAAAGGACTATGGAGAATGCTAGTCACAGTATCCTGCTGGATACTTTCTATAATTACAAAGTGTGCTTGCTAGCAGTTGATTTCCTGCTGCCTGCTAAATGCTTTAAAAGCTAAATACTGGGATATTTTTTTTTTGTGTGTTGCTTTCCATGGTTTACAAACAAGAGAAACTTTAAGATGAGTTATGAACAATATAATTTTATGTATATACAATATTTAAATATTGTACAGACTCTTTCTTTCTACAGTGCTATTTTCTTGTACAAAAACACACTTTGCCTCTGTTGATTTCATTCAGCTGTTAATTTTAAATAACATAGTTTCTCAATCAGCTTCTGTAATTACAGGCTTTTAAAGATGGTAAGATACGAAGTGTAAAAGGCCGATCTTACACTAATAGGAAAGAAATGTTGATGTGTCAGAGAATGCAACATTCCTCCTGCAATGCAAGTCCTACCAGCTGAGCACATCACACAAATGGACTCGTCTGTTGCTGGGGTTCTCATTTTTTTGTGTCAGATGGTGCCCATTCCATCTCTAGCAGTTCTTCATAATAATGGATGAATCCTCCTGTAAAACCAAAAATCAGATTGTAAAATCTAGGTATACAGCTTCTTCACTAGGTTTTGGGTTTTTAATAAGGCTCTTCTCTAGTTTAAAAAACAACAACAACACGTGAAAAACTACCTTCCAAAGCCAGGCAATACTTGTGTCGTAGCTGCAGGTAAGATCCAGTCTCTGTCTACCACTTCCACATACCAAAAGACAAAATTCTTAGAGAAAAATAGGCTTTGCTGTCTTTGCATGCTATATGTTAAACTGAATCTGTCCAGTTCTGCACAGATTTGTTTTCAGTGGCCTTAACACAGGATTTGGTCTAATAAAGGCTGCCGCCCCCTGTGTCCCCTGTGAAGAGGAGGTGACCTGCACCATCAGGTGGCCCATGATTTTTGTGCTGTTTCCAGCCTTTCTGCAGGGAAGGCTACAGGTGGCTTCTGCAGCTCTTCTGAGGCATAGTTCCCTGCACAGCAGCAGTTTTCAGCCCTTTCTGGTTCACCTTTTGTGAGATCCCTTGTGGATCCAAGCAGGGGCTTGTTGCTGCAATCCCTGGAACTGCAAAACGTGGTTTGCATATTTTTGCACTTCCCCCTTCTGTCTGATGAGAACACTATCAAGCTTATCTCTACAGAGCACTGAACTACTGAACAAACTCCCAGCTGTCCTTGCCCTCTTTCAGAATGGAAAATTAGCTTGTCTCTCTAAGGAATTACAATTGTTAAGTAGAATATTATGCTGTGGTCTGTAGACTATAACCCAATTAAACAACTTTATATCGTAAGAGGCATGTGGGTGCCCATTTTGATAAAGGATATGTTAGGCTGTAAAATTAATACGAAATTTACTAGGAAATGAGGCATTTTTAGAATTGTAGTTGTGATACTTTTGCAGGAGATTCCCCGCAGAGCATTTTTTGGTAGGGGTTTCAGATGACATTGTGCAACTTAACATTGAAAAGACAACAAGGCCTGCTCTCCATAGGGAAAGCAGAAGGTCTTGGCAGGAGTTTTGCTCTAAGCAGCAACTTGCAAGTTTGGGTCCAAGTTACTGAACTCTGGGCTGAGGTTTAGCAGCTAATTGTGATGGAATGATTCATTGTGCTAGAATATGATAAATGTGCAGTGGTGGTTAGGACAGTTTGCATTGGTATGAATATACCAATATTTATAAACAGGAGTTTTAATGCATTATTATGAGAAGGCTAATTATATATTGCAGAGATTTAATAGCCAAGATAAGCTGCATATTTATGATATGAAGTGGCTTAAGCGGATGAATAGTATAAAAGTTGTTGGGCATAATGTCACAGTACTCACCTGCTTGAAATAGTCTTAAACTATATTATAAAACCAACCATTGTGGTCTTGTTCACCTCTGTGCAAGATAAATTCAGATTTCACTGATACTTGGAGCTGTTCACAACTTGTCTGGATTGTATCTTGAGTGTTCTTGTGTCTTCAATCATGTCAAATAAAATACTTTAAAACTAATTTCTCTTGGGGTGTTACTCTTTTTACGAAAAGGGTTATAAAAAGAAACCTAATTTAATATGGAAGTGAGACAGGCCAAGTGGTTATGCGTGAATTTGGGTGCTCCTTCATGTGTGTAACAGCAGAAGTGACACGAGCCATCTGCACTCCTTTAGTTCGCTTGTGTCCTCCCAGGTGGAACTTCGCTGCTGCTCATAACTCAACTTCCAGAGAAATTGATGCATTTCTGAATAGGCTGTTTGTTGGAGTTCAGACAAAAAGACTTTGGGCAATACCAAAAGCTGATCAGGTATTTTCTGTAATGATGCTCTCACAGAGCTGGGAAATCAAATACAAAATTTGATACATCAGAGAGAATTGTAATCTCTTAGGTCTGGTATTCTTAAAAGCTGTTTTATTGTTAAAAATGTATTATCAGGCCAGTAAGCTGGCCATTTACCAGGTATATTTGCATGAGAATGCACCTCTTTATAGATCTATGGATGTTTAGTAAGGTCCAGCTGCACTGAAAATCCCTTGCATAGCAGTTTCTGCACTATTCTGTTTTACTGCTAGCAGCTGTGGGCCATGTCCCTCTGAAATTCAGCAGTGTTGGCACAAGCTCTGGAGGTGATTCAGTGCCATGGGTGACCTTGGTCCATGATGCTGCAGAGCTGCCGAGAGGGAACTGAGATGCTTTAGCAGCCACTACACCCCACTTCCACCTATTTGCTGCAATGAAGGTGTTTTACAAGTGCTTTATGACTATAATTATAAACACCATCCTAATAGGCTAGGTACTGTATTTAACTTGTAATGAACTTGATTTCAGCTAAACATTCAATTAATGTTACTAGTACAATGGGAAATATAATTACAGTCTTCAGAGACATATTAAGAACCAAATTTTGCTTTCAGTGTTCTACCACATTGCTGAAGATTGCAGTGGAGTTTCATGTATGTGCATTCAGAATTTTGTCCTTACACTGAACTTCTGTAAATCTTAAGGCTTTCTCATACATGTGTGTTTATATTTAAGGCTTCATCTTAACAGGAGGGATTTTGTCTAAGTTGTTAGTTCTACAAAATCACATAAGTCCTTAACTGAAATTTGTGGATTTTTTATTCATGTGAATAGCTATGGAATAAAACAACTTGTAAAAGAGCCTACCTTACAGCAGTGTCCAGCTCTCTATCTTAAGGACAATGGGTTCAGAGTTCCTTTATTCAGTGCAAGAACTGCTTGATTCTCAAGAGATGCAGCTTGGATAAAAAATTAGTGGGAAGAGCAGATGCTGTGTGTGACTGGGATTCATTTGCCTATCTCCATAGGTACTGAAGTTGGAAAGCTTGTACTTTGTACTTTTTTTTTCCCCCCCTAGGAATAAATTCTATTTTATTAATTCTCATTTATGCCTTGCTGTGTTCTAGCACACAAAAACATTTTTGTGGTGGAACCAATGCAATAAGGTATTGTATATATACTTTTTTCCTTCAAGTTAGAGACATGAACTTGGGTATTCAAAAAAAAAAAAAGAAAAAGAAAAAGAAAAAAAGTTTCTACTACAACCTGTGCAGTTCCACAGATGCAAAGATAAATTTCTTACAGGAAAAAAATATCTTGTGCCATCATCGTGCTGTATATTGAGTCAGTTAACTGCAAATACTTTTCTGCAAACAAAGAAATTCCATATTGTCTTTGGTTAACATATAGTTGATCAGGTGCTGCCTATATTTTAAAGTGGTACCTATTTTCTCATTTTTCAAGGATTGTGATGATAGGATGATAGGAATTTCAAGGATTGTGATATCCCAGGAGCTCTGGCTTGGTGTCCAGAGCAGAAGTTACCGAATGAGGTCATGGTGTTCACTACCATGTGATGGCAAAAAAAAATGAGGAACTTGGTAGGTTGCAGCCACTGTGATCCTTCTATCAGTGTCCACAGGTGAGCTAATAGACATGGAGAAAAGAAAAATAAATCGAAGCTTTCTCTGGGAACATTGTGTGCCATAGCAGAGCCCAGGTGTAAAAGGAGGATGATACCAGAGTGAGAGTAAGGAAACAAAGGAATTGGCTGGAGAGTTGTGTAACCAGGACCTGGATGTGCTGAACAGAGGCATTGGAGTGCTCCAGCAGTTACCAGATCAGGGATGGTTTCAAAGCACAGAGTGCTGAGATGGAGCTGTGAATGCCAGAGTTTGTTCAACCGCAGTAATTTGAGGAGTTAGAAAGGTGACTCTCCCTTTCCTAAGGGCAACAAGGAGTATTTCCTTCCCTTTGAGGAATAATCTCTGCACCTCTAGTGGGAACATCCGCCTGCCACCAGCTGATAAGAGCGGACACCAGGCTGAACATATCCTCTTCCTCTGGAGTACAAAAGCTGCCCTGGTGCTCTGACACACAAACGCCTGCGTGCCCTGCTGTGCCTTTGGTCATACACACGAGGCTGCAGTTAGAGCACTGCAGGTAATGGTTGTTCAGAAGGTTTATTTTTCATCTAGTGACAGTCATAATGGATGTATTTCCACCAACACTTTGCCTTGATGACTATTGACTCCTCAAAATGAGTGGAGTTGAAGGAAGTTAACTGTGAGCAGAGCAGGATCCAGCAGAAAAGGTGCAGGTTCTGCGTGATTTATGCAGGAGTTTATCTAAATGTGGTTTTTATCCACAAACAACATTCCAGCATCCTTCTTCACATGATTTTCTCCCTGTGTTCTTTGTGTTGGCAGAGGTCAGGATAGCAGTACTATCTGCAGGGTGTTGTGAACACACAGCCTTGTCCATGAAAAATTCCTTACACAGTGGGCAGGGGAATGGATCTGTCTACTCAGGAAACAAGGTCAACATTTCAGTGTGGTAATTGTGTAAGGCAGTTAAAGAATCAGGTAACATCACTGAGGATATTCAAAAACACATTTAAATTAGTGTTGTAGTTCTTCTGTTTTGTCTTAGAGTGGAAACACTTGAGATTGAAGATCCAAAAGTGCCACACACTTATCAAGGATGTTGCCAGACTGAGGGGATGTGACAAACTATACTGATCACATCCCACAGAAGAAATTTTAATTTCTCTCCTTCAGAGTCAAGTAGCATAATTCAGATTTTTTCCCTTTTTTCTTCTCTATTTAGATCCATCCAGTATTTTTGCTGACTGCAACTGCAGCTCTGTCAGAGCATCACAGGAGATGCATGTAGCTGGAAAGGACCTCAGGCATCAATCATATATCATCTTCCTGCTGCAGAACAATATTAGTTCTGTCTAAACCACCCACAAATTTTGTTTAATTTGGTTTTAAAACTTCTGACGCTGAAATGGTGTCACCTGCTTGGGCAGTTTGTTTGTCTCACTGTCCTCATCCATCTGAAGTCTTACATAATGTCAGCTCTGACTCTGTGGTTGTCCTACCCCTAGAGAACATGGGAACAATTTGTCTCGTTCCTACCCTGGCATCTTTTGACATATATGAAGACCAGTTTCGTGCATGCCCTGAATCTAGTTATTTAATTAAATCCCAGGTCCTTCAATCGTGTTTTATAGACCTGTCATCTTTTTTATGGCTCTGTTGGCAGCTTTGAGGATTAGGCAGAGGGTGCTGATTTCTGGCAGATAAACACCTTATTGCTGGGAGGAGATTTGGAAACTGATGCTGAAGTTGATGTGTTCGTCACATCAGCTGAACTGATGCTGTTGTGTGTGAACACACGTGAAGGACTCGTGTTGGGAGCATCCCTCTCCAAAACATCCCAAGTGAAACACCAACAAACAGTGGAATGGAATGTGGGCAGCTGAGGCATGTTGTGGTTTTGTCTTTTGCAAACATTGATTAAAGGCCTCCTTGTGTTTAAGCTGAACGGTGTGTGTTCAGACCTTAGGAGCTTGGTACAGAAGTTAATGTTATGTGGGCTGGGTGTGTTTTTGATAAATGGCACTTAAGAGGTAACCACAAGTCATGGTTATGAAACAGACTGTGAGTTCTCCGCTCACTTTGCTTTTAGAATTTCCATTATTAAAGCGTTTTCCTTGAACTCCTGTTCTGTGGGAGCTCTGATAAATCACTTGTGCTTTGCTGGCCTGAAGTGTGCTGAGCTTTTCAGCAGCATGGAAAGTGCTGCAATGAAAAACTTCAAAGAGAGTGAGAAATCTCTGACTTCATGAATGACTTGAGGGAGAGGTTTTGGCAGGATGCATTGAGCTTTATACTCTGAAATTTAAAATGCAGGAAAATACTCCAACCACAAAAAATTGGGTTCCACTCTGAGTTAAAGACTGATCTAATCTGGAAATCTCTCCTACTTTTGCTAAGTGTCAGCACCTCTGGGCGTCTAAGTCTCCCTTACACACCCCTGTCATTAAAATCTCTGGCTTTTCTCTGTGGCTGTGATGGGACATCCTGTCCTTTGGAAAATGAAGACCTAAATGGAGAGTGTTGGAACATGGTGCTTTAGACTCGGTTGTTTAATAGCTATTTGACTCCAATTGATGGCTGTGGAAGAATCACATGCTCTCGGGAGATCCCCAGTGCTCCATCCCTAAAACTGTAGGACTGGTGTGATGCCAGCAGGGAATGATAAACCTTGTGCATCACTATTTCCTCTCTGCTTAACCAGTGGAGAAAGCAGAGGTGCTGTAAATAAGAAAACTCACTCTAGTGCAAACTCTGCACACAGGATTTGTTTCATCTGCTCTATTCTACTCCTCCAAAGCTGAAATTAAGCATTTTTCATGATCTCCATGCCCAAAACCCTTCACACGAACAAAGGAGATTATGGGATTGGTATGACCATCTTGCTGTGCCCAGAAAACCCTAAAAGATCTGCCCTGTAGATGAGCAGTCCTGGTTGCGAGCAACAGAACAGCTGGACCTGTTTTGGATACTAAAGCAAAGCAAAAACAACTGGAAAAACTCCTCAAATTTATTGAACCTTCTGGGGGCTTTTTGTGTGTGAAGTTATATTCATCTTCCCAGAGCACTATTAGCATATTCACCTACATTTAAATAATTAATTTCCTTGTTATACGCCAACTCTTAATTTTTTGTTCTTTCAGAATTATTGAAATCTGTGACAAGAGGTAGTGATACGAAGAAATGCTTGGTTTCTGGTTTGTTAATCAATTCCATAATATCTCCTTCTCCACAATTGCTTTATTTAATAGCACCAATTTCTGCTTTCAGGTCTTGACTTCCCTGTTAAGCATTTAAGTTTCAGAATTTTTTTTAATCTTTTAACCTTTATCCCTTTGATTTTTTTTTTCTCAGCCTATAATTTATTATACAGTCTCCTGTCAGAGGAGGAGGTAGACTAGGTGATTTTTACTGTATTGCAAATTATAATTATTATAGTTATTTGCATTAGTAATGGATTCATTCTTATCACTGAAAACAATTCCATTATCTGATCAGACAGTTATCTTCACACTGTCCGCGATCATATATTTTCATTAGGCACCTCTTTCTCTGCGGGTCAAAAGGAGAATTATTCTTTGGTGCAGTCGCTCTGCTCTCCACTTTGAACATTTTTTGTTGGTTAAAAGTAAGTTTTTAGTACCTTGCAGGGGTCCTGTGCAATAAAAATGTGCTTCTTTCTGCGGCTGTGTTGCGATCCCCTCACGCCCTGCAAGGGAAGGCTCATGAGCAGTGTCCCCTAATTCAGGTTCCATGGGAGGCACTGAGAGGCTGATTTTCATGACCCAGCAAAGATATTTTGGCTCCTTTTGGAACTAAAGCAAAGGCTTGAGGACCTGCATGTTCTCCTACTGGAGGGGAGAAGGCTCCTTTCCCAAGGCCTGCAGCGTTCTGTGCGAGGTGGGGATTCGGAGGGGAATGATTGCAGAGGGGCAAACACATTCCCTCTGCCTCCCTGCTGAACTTGCTGTGCCTCTGCAGGGATGTGAAATGGTCAGAGGCACTGATTTCCGAACTGCCAGCAAGGGGGAGATGAGAAAGGGTGGAAAAAGATGTGAGGAATCACAGAATCCCCTGAGGAGCCGAGAGCTGAGGGTGGTGGAGAGCTCTTTCACGCTTCCCTCCTGATGGCTTTTTTCCCTTCATCAGATGAGGGATGGCTTGTGTTTGGGTAAGGAATTAAAGACAGTGCAGAAGAGGTTGTCAGTCTAAACCAAGAGTTTGTTTAATTTATTTCTGGGCAGCTCCTGGGGTAGTTTCTGTGGTCTGACCTGGGCTGCAGCCAGAAGGCAGAGTGCTCCATTTTGGGAGAAGGAAGGGGTGGCTTCTACTCTTCCGTCACCTCAGGCAGGACACACACAAGTTTAAACTGTGTTCTGCATCTCATATAATTAAGGTGATGACTATTTGAATTCCTCCTCCATGAAGAACCTCTTCTGAGTGAGAAATGGTTCCGCAGTCAGGAGAGACCTCCCTTTCCAAAGAGGAGAATCAGGACTCCCAGGGAATCCATCCTCTGAAACTGCGCGCCCCAAGCCACCAGTAATGTTCATTGCATAAATTATTTTTTATGAGGAAGTGAGACTTGGGTTATATAAATTATATGCTAAATTACAATAATGTGAATTATTATCTGAAAAAATGCATTACTGTGGAGGTTTAGATCTCTTTTTTCCCCCTTCACCTCCCTAATTGGTTAGATGCAAAGCCATTATCTACTTAATGCAATTAAAGGTAATATTTTTCGTAGGATAAACACACAACAATAATTCCATGGGCCAGAGCACAAAGAGGGACTTGAATGCAACTTTTTCCCTTAGGTCTCACAAAATAGAGGTCATCAAAGTGATAGCAAGTGCAGCAGCCCCCCGGTTGTTAGTGGGTAATTGAATTCAACATTTAGGCTAATTTAAAGGGTGCTTTGCTCCTTGTTTCTGTTTGTCTGCAAGCACAGTTCAGAAGTAAGTGTCATGTAGGGGACATGTATTTCTTCATTTAGAGCTGTGGAGCATCACATCGACCTTCTCCTTTCTTCCTCTGCCCTCTGCTGACCTGTTTTGACCAATTAAGAAATGGGATATATTTTACCCTTTTCTTGTCTTCAAATTTTAAGGAAAAATTGTGTTTCTGAACTTATTATATGATTTCTTTGGCAAAAGATAGTATTTTTTTGAGTGAATATCTCTTTTGTCAAAGAAAGTGTTCCCAAGTTATATCAGCAACAAGATGTTAACAAATTTAACCTTGTTTTTCCACACTTTAAATACAACCATACATATTTCTGAAGGATGAGGGTGTGGCAAAACAGTTTGGAATTTACAATCCAATTGAGAAAAACCAGCCTTCAAGGCATAACACCATAAAATTCCTATTTGCAGCCTCCGAGGACACATCCCAGGAAGGTATGGAAATAAATACGCAGACATAACGCTGTCAGCTGGGGCTAGGTGATGAAAGCTCTGGTATGACAAACTAGATTAAAAAAAGCCTCTAGAGATCCAGGAAGGAGAATTCATCAATGCCAAATTAAGATACGCTCAAATATTTCTTGAAAGATAGAACCTCATTATGCTGCTGATTTATGGAGCAAAGTAATGACTGTGGACAGCATTGTCTAAAGACAACAATGAGCACTGCTATATCGCAGTAATAATTAGAGTCACATGAAATCTTCAATTTTTTTTTTTTTTTTAATTCTAAGATTATTTGTAATAAAGGAGAAAAATGCATCACACACGGCAATCTGAAATGTAATGGAAATACGTGGCCCAAGTTGTTCCCATATTTAAAATATTTAAAATTCTTTTTGCAATGCTGCCCACCAACAAAATAATAGTAATTTCTGGCAGGAATTATAAAACCTAAACTACAGCACAAAGCGTTTTTCACCAAATTACTCACTCTATATCCACAATTACAGCCCTTTTTTTTTCTTATGCTGATAACAAAAGATACATTTTAAGATCCTCGCTGTGCTACTCTTCCTTTAATAAATAAAGTGAGCTTTTCAAAAGCCGCAAAATGATGCAGAGAAAAATCAAAACATTTCTACATTTAAGGATGCAATCAAAGACTTGCCATGAATGGTGTGATATTAAAGTTTTAAAAAAAAATAAAATCAATTTGCTGTGTATTTTTGAACGTGGTTTGTCACAAATAGCATTCCCAATAGATAAGAATGATTATATGGTAAAGAGCGTAATTTATATATCTCGAGCGTTCTGCTTTTGTCACCGCCATCGTTAAGGAATTTGACACGTTTGCAGGAGAACAATATATGTCAACTGAAATATATACCAATTAGCCCTAAATGGGACACTGAAATGAATGATGCATGTGCATGCTATACTTACAAGTAATAACATGTGGTTTAAAGTCGCTCGCGTTTTCAAACAAGAATTCTTTTTATGTTGTCATTTAAAAAATCTAATATTTCAAAAGGTCAGGAATAAATAGCACCATTAGCATTAAAAGCTAGCTAAAGGGAAAGTAATTTGTTGTTCATTTAACATTGCATTTTATGTAATAGCTTTGTAAAGTGTTCGGGGTGGGGTGGGGGGGAGATTCTACTCTGCTAAAACAAGGTGACGGCAGCTCCAGTTCATTATTAAAAGGAGATTTTTTATTATGCTATTGTCAACTTTAATGTCTTGATTCTGTTAGGTGTTTGTTAAAATTACATGGGCTGCTGAAGTGGCTATGGCAAAGGATAATGCTGAGAATATCATAACTGTCAAAACAATTGCGTAGGCAAGAATCTGCTTATTCCAAGGTAATGGAACAAAAGACAAAGGAGAAACTCTTCCGCAGTGTTAGGAAGTTAATAACCCTGTTGAGGTTTCCTCAGCAGGAGGCACCGAGGCCAGGACACCAAATTCTGGAAGGGACAAGCAGTGGAGGCAGAAGGAAGTAGGAGATGCCAAAGGGATGTGGGGTACAGGAAATTCAGCACCAGGCACGAGCTCCTGTGTCCGTGTGCATAAAAACAGAACCGTTTATCTCCCTGGGAGGGTCTGTGTGTTCCACCAAGGGCTGGATGGCACAAATGAAGGGTGAAAGCCTCCATTCCTGAGGATCCAGCCTCCATTCCTGGGGTTGGATCCTCTTCCTCCTGCCCAGCTGTGGCTGTGCAGCCGCGGAGAGCCAAGGAAGCCTTCGCAAGAGCCACCCAGAGCTGGATTTACCACAGCCTGATGCAGGACAAAGAACTCAAATCCTTGAATTTATTAGGCGTGACCATTTTATTCTACCGCTGTAAGACTGATCACATTTGGGAAACACTGGAGACAAAATAAGTGTCAGCTTATAAGTGTCCTTCTGGATGGCACAGGCTGGGAAAGAAACTCAAAGAGAACTCTGCTGTGTGCTTGCTGCACTTGCTGCTGCCTGAGGAGCTGCACAGGGAAAGAAGGGATGGAACAGGGGAATACTAGGGAATTCACAAATTCAACCAGCCTGGGTGTCAAATATTTCCAGAGATGGGGCATCCATCACCTCTCAGGTCAACCTGTGCCTGCTGTACTGCTCCTGTAATAAAGAACTTCTTCCACACATCTAATCTAAATCAGATAATGCCTTTGAATCTGGGCAAGAAGCACAAGTGCAATTTAGAAGGTTTTTAAACATAGAAGCAAGCCTGCATGTCTTTGACTAAAACTGAAATTGCTGGAGGACATTCTCTTCAGTTGTATTAAAGCGAGGAACAGTTTGGCTTTTACATAAAGAACTTACTCCAGCTCAGAGCATGCCCACAGGTTGCTAATCTTCAGTGCTGATGGTTCTTTTTCTATTATTTACAGCTCCCATCTCCCTCCCACCACCCTGTGAGAGCTGGCAGAATGCACTCAATTAAAAAAATAAAACAAAACAAACAAAAAACAGATTTTTTTTCTCTGTTAGAAAAGTAGTGCTCCAACACAAAATAAATTGATTTCTACCTCCAGCACTGCAGGGAGAATCTAAAACCTTGCTGGAGGTTTGATGTCCTTCAGGACAAGGGGTTCTGGGAGAGGAAAGCTACCCAGAGAAATAGAAAGAGCAGAGTGCCCCAGTCTGGGGCAGGTCAGGAGAAACTGCACGAGAGGAAAGGTCCCCAAGAGCAGCAGATTTGTGCAGCAGCAGAACTCCAGCAGTTCTGGGGGTGTTTTCAGTGAGGATGAGCTTCCTCTGGCTGCAGAGGAGACACAGGATTCTGCTTATCCTGCAGAATGCTGAGAGAGATGAGACAGGATTACATGGGGACAGAAATGAATTTGTTACCTGCCCCCGTTCCTCTTGCTTGGAATTATTTTGAAACAGGCTGAAAGCAGGGGAATTCTTCAACAGGTTTTGGCACATTCACTCCTAAAACCACTCTAAAAATTCTGCCCACAGGCTTAACCTCCACCTCCCAAACCAGCAAAAGCCCACCCACACCAGCACCCACCACCAGTATTACAGCTGCAGACTCCGTGTCTTATGTGTGAGTACTTTTATTGGTAACAGGGTTTTGGGCACTCGAATGTGCTGTTAGCAGGCAGTCAGAGTTTGCAGAACGTCCTCCCTCACGGTCTCAGAACCACAGAAACGGTACCTGAGGATAAATGCAAGCACCTTGAGTTGTCAGCAGTTGTTGGAATTATACGAGTGGATTTATTTTGATGTTGACTCGACCTGATTTGTCACTTGACACAACTGAACAGAGCAAACTTTGAGCTTCTAAATTTGAAATATTGCTGCCAGGGAAAGCATTGATGGACTGTATTCATTCTGCTTCATTGCCTGCCTTACTTTAATTTTACAGTTTTGGTTTTTCCCCACATTTTGTGCTACCATCATTGTGTAGATGGCCACAACCACTCGTGCAAAGGCCACAAGTCAGTGGAAGGAATTCCCATCTACAGGAGCACACTTTGTCAACAATGTGCTGTGGTGACTAGAAACTACAACCAGACTTAGGACCTCTGCTTTAAGGTAAGTTAAATTTGTGCTTGGCTGTAATAATTTCGCTGTGCTTGAAACTGTTTCCCCCTCCCATGTTGTTTTTTTGAGAGATGGAATTTTAACTGTACCTTTGTAGATAGGTCTAAAACTTACACTGTACCTCCTGTTCTAGATACCAAATCATGGTGTGGATAAAACAGAACAACTGATCAAGAAAATGAGGGAATTCACGTCTAAAAGTCCAGGAAAATTAGTAAAACTTGATCAGCAAATTTTGCTTCTATAATCTGAACATCCAAGCCACATTTCATGAAGTCTAGAGAAACCAATTTTAGCCTCTTTCCCTCATCTTTATATGTAGCATTTCAGTGCAGGCTCCGAGTATTAGTTTTCCTCATTGGAAGTGCAGGCTTATTTTCTCCATCCTCTTTTGTCAATCATGACCCCAGGGATCATCAATGGAATATTCCTGCTGGTTCCACCTGACAGCGAACCACACCCAGAAACAGGATGGGGGAGCTTGGCAAGAATGATGCTGACAGTCCAAGCCAGCGTTAATTTTTCTCACCCAAAGGGTTATACAGAAAGTTTGCTTTTCTAAAGTGTGGAAAGGTTCTAAGTTTTTCTTTGAGGTTATTTAAGGCAAAGGGTTGAGTAGTAGGGAACTGAACTATGGATGAACAGTGTCTTGAAAGGAAGGAAAGGTTTCCTTGAGAATCTTCCTTTTAATGCCTGGGATAGCTTTTCTTGTGAAAAGGCTTTCACTCCACTTATAATTTTGTCACCTGTCTTCTCAAGTAACTTTCAAGCTTTTCACAATGGGTATACTTACTCTGTTCTATTTTGTCCGACTTCTACTGTGATAGTTGCAGCTCCCAGTTTAGGAAAGGTTGGGTTTATCCAGTTGTTGTTCCAAAGAAATTTAACCTTCGTAAGTTTTCCTACATTGACTTCTGCATCAATATAGGCTGTGTAAGTGTTGTCTGGTTTGAGGGTACCCCTGTGAAAAAGAGCATTTTATGGACGTGAGGCATGGCAGCATTTACTGTTAATTACCAGTCATGTCAAAGGCTCTCCTGTGGTGGCAAGAGGGCAGAAATTTAGCAGAGAGACAACATTTATCTTATTATGTGGCACCAACATTATTGCCAGATTTCTGATGTAATTCATCCCAAATCACTGTTTTTCAGAGGCAGCAAAGGCAGGTGGGCCTGATATGCTGCCACTTCATTTCTCTCTTTATAAGATCAATTTAAACGGAATTATTAATTAAAAATATGAATTGAGGGTTCTAGAAGAAAAGTTTCTTTTCTGTTGAATTTTCAACTTACTTGGTGATCTGGTACTGCTTTGTGTTCCCACCACTGCCATACAGGGCAACATTTACATATCCTTTTACTTTACTCTTTCCAGAGAGGGTCACGGTCACTTTGTACCTCCAAACTACACAGGAGAAATTCAGTGAGTTAGATTGCACCTAGGGAGAAACAGTCTCTAAAATATCAAATGCTAGTGGTGTTTTTTTTTTGTTTTCCTGTCTGTACAGTGCAGTTGAGAGCAGCAGATAGAAAACACCAAGGAGAAAAATCTGTCATTATGTGCTAATGACATCATCAACTTTCTGGGAGAGAAAAAAGAGAAAATAGTCTATGTTGTGGTAAATACAATACAGATCATAGCATTTTTACCATGAAGGGAAGTTGGAAATAAGGGCGTGTCAGGAATAAATAGGGATATGTACAGAATCAAAGCAGCATGAAAAATTTCTGAAGCTCAAGGAAAATAATTTTTGTGGGAACTTTCTTTTAGGTGCAACTAACAAAAGGAGCTCAAGAAGAATCTGATTTGTGTTTACAGAGGCGAGCTGAGCATTGTGTTGTGAGGGCTGACATTTAGGATTACTGAGGTTGTAGAAGAGGTCCCCTGGTCCACCCAGCTCTGAAACCAGGCCAGCTGTGATCAGCTTGTTCTTGGCCTTTGTCAGATGGAGTTTTTGGCATCTCCAAAGATGGAGATTTCCCAGCTTCCCTGGACCCTCTTCCTGCATTTCACCACTGCCTCTGTGACTATAATTTGCATAATATTTAATAAGAAATTCCCTTGCTGCCACTTCTGTGCATTGTCTCTCCTCCCTTCTCCTCCACTAAACATTTCTGTGACCTCCACTAGACTCTAAAATTTGTCACCAACTTTCTTGTACTGCAGGGCCCCAAACTGGCATTAGTGGTGGAGCAAAAGAAGAAAAAGCATTAAGAACTGGAGAGACTTTGCACTGTGACGTGTTCATCTACTACAGTTAATCGTCAAACAGGAAAATAATTTTTTTTTTACAAGGAGTATGTAGCAATGGAAGGATTCAAAACTTACGAGGAAAATCCCTGGCCTCTCCAGTATTCAGGTAAAGTTTCAGGAAATCATTTTTAATTTTGTCCTTGAATTTGTCTGCATAGTGACCCATATTAGGGCATCCCTCTGCTGGGCATGGGAAACAGTTTCCCTAGTGAAAACAAATATATCTATTAATAACATCATCCAGTCAGCCAAAGAAAAGAAAAAAAAAATTAGTCAAAGGATTTCTTTTTAATATACCCACCTAACTGACTCTGTACCACAGAAACAAATTCCAAGTAACCCTTTCTGTGACTTGAGAAAGATCCTGTAAGTGAGCCAACTCCTAGGCTGCATTTCCCTGTCTCCCTGTCTGGGACAAGGATTCCTGACCTTGGTCCATAAACCACTGCTTTGTCCCTGGGGCCATCTTCAGTCACTGATGTGCTTTAATCAGAGACTGACCCCATCAGGTTATCAGGTGTTATTTTACACCTTGGTTTTTTAAAAATAAAGGACTTAAGCTGTGTTTGGAAGCTCACCTGTGGGGTTCCACTCCTTGCTCTTCGATAAAGACATTTGGCCCTCACAGGGACAGTTTCTCCTCCTCACCTACTTCCACCCCTGTCATCTGCACAAATGACATCACTTCAAGATGTCTGATGCGTCTCTTACACACAGGGTAGCATAAATAAATTGAATTTCAGATGCATCTATAAGAGCCAGCATCTTCGATACGGTCCATCCCGAGGCTCTGGGAAATACTTACTGCTTGAAAAAAATCGTATGAAGCACAAGGATAGCCCAAAAATCCATCAGGGTAGATAATACTGTCTGAGTAATACTTGTAACTCCTCAAGTGATTGCAAGCCACGAAGTCACGAGTTCCTGTGAAAAGATGCCCCCGGGTTAGCTCTTATTTTGTGTTACCATTAAAAAAAAGAAACCATCACAACCCTTGCCATGGCATTGGGATGTATCATTCCTCCTCAAAAGTCTCCTCACAATTCTTGAGGTATCAAACTTAAGGTCAGAACCTTTACTTCTTGTGATGAATCGATGCCCTAAGGCATGTCACTGGCTCAACAGGTATAAAATGCAAACTTGAAATGCTTTGTGGAGACTGACTGTGCAGCTCAGCCCAGCCCCTGCCCCTCAAAAAACACTTATTCAAGTGATCTGACCGAGTTTAACAATAGAAACCAGAGCTGCCTGAAGCAGGTCTTTTGTAGGCAACAGTTTCATTACCATAACAAAAGAAAACCAAATGAAAAGTATTTAACAGTGAACTTCCTAGGGCAGCGCTGATTTGCTCCAGCTGAGGACTTCAAAACAAAATTATTATTATTTCGGGGGTACTTGTGAAAGGGAGACTCTTAAAATTAAAATAATGAATATATTATTTTCCTTTGTGTTACCCTTATTTTCCAGACTTTAGGTTAAAAAGAAGACTGTATACAATGCAGTTATTTCTTTGTGCTTTAATTCCCCATTATTGATAACAAGTTTACTCTATCAAAAAAAAAGGGTGGGGGGGGGAAGAATGAAAAAGTAATGCCTCCAGCTGCATTGAATAAAACCTGGAGTAAAAGGCTAGTTACCACAAATCAGTTAGTGGATTCCCAGAGCTTAAGGTGTTTGCAGTGGTGTAAGAAAGAGCTCAGATAATGTACTGAAAAATCCCCACAGCAGGAATCTTTGGATTTTTTCCTTTATTTTTTTCAATCTTGTGTGCAATTTAATTTTAGAAAGACACATAGGGATTCTCTGATACTTAGAGATTTTATCAGAACCACGTAAAACAACAAAGAACTGTGTATTTGAGCAACTACGTGCCAATCTTTTTTTAGCTGCCTAAAAATAGACACAATGACATCACTTCAATGCAACTCAAATTGTAGTCGGTAACTTAACAAGGAATTGAATTAATTGCTCTATCTCAGAAGAATTGCAGCTGAAGACTCTCTCACAGGAGTAGCTGTGAACATCTTTGCCCAATTCCAGCACTGCTGGGCAACTACAAAGTGCAATGCGTTGTTACAGACACTCCAAAATTTTTGGCACAGCTCCAGTGACTTTTGTTTCTGCTATTAGATCCTTTAGAGGAAACACATTTTCCAGAGGGAAACCCTTTGCCTTGCTTGTTTTTTAATAATCTCTGGAAAAGTGGTGTGTTTTGAGCATTTTAACAGTTTCGCTGCAGTCTGCAGCTGCCATTGCGAGTGGATACACCACAAGCTAATGCAAAACACCTGAATTAAGGAAAGATCAGTGGCTACACTTTGAGGGGCAACCTTCCCATTAATTTGTAATGCAATCAGCTCACCTTCCCAGATGCCATCGAGATCCACAATCTGTGAAACAGGGTTCTTGCCACAGCCGGGCATCTGCTCTCCTCCATTTGGATAAAAGTCAATATGTCCTATAGCTGGCCTAATGCCAAAACCTGGAGCATTTAAAACAGGGGTAAGCATGTTTTAAATTAATATTGTCTCATACACGTGGCTGCTGGCTCCAGCTTTGTCTGTACACAGTGTTTTAGGACAGGAGTTTTAGTGACTAAAGGGTTGTATTTGTATTTCTGTGTCCGTGACAGAGCACAAGAGCCTTGGTGAACAATCAGAGCACTTCAGTGCCACAGGGCATAAATAATTCATATCAGTACAGCAGAGCTGAGTACTCACCTAAGTTGGGGATTGTGGGAGCTGAGTCTGTGTGGATAATGTCAACAAAGTCTGCATCAGATTTATCCAGTCTCACTTCAGTTGGAGTGCCTTGGAAATAAGGCTGTGCAGGGTCCAGTCCTGAGAGAAAAATAGCGTTATGTATAGATAAAAAGATGTAGATGTAGAATCATTTTACTGAATGATTATATATAATGAATATCACAAATATAGTTGCCTATGGTCGTTTAGATCTAAGTAATATCGGCATTAATAAAATGAGGATGTGAGCTCTCTCTTATCAAGTGGCTTTTCTCCCAGGAAGTCACCTGTATCAAGCTTAGTACATTTTACTGCTTTACAAACTTACAGCAGTTTTGAATCCCAACACTTGGAAACAACTTCTTTAATTTTTTGCTTTAATTGAACTTTAATAACATTGCTCAAACTGGGGTTACTGTGCCTGCAGCCCAAGTAACTCATCCATGTGTGTGGTTTCTAGAGTCCCTTGTTTGAGAGTACTTAAATGGGAGTTTCTGCTGACAGAACCCCACCTGCTTGGAGGAGTTGAAACCTGCCTGTCTCCTTCTAGCTCCAGTCAGATTTTGGGGAAAACATCTGGTTTTGAAGCTACAAGCTTTGCTTTTGAACCTAGCAGAAAATGGAATCAATTTGCTCCCCAAATTGCTGCAGCAATTCCAGGTGCTTGTAAAGTCTTGCAAACTACACAATTTTTGCTGCCTTGTACTTGCACCCCTTCTTGTCCCTGGGCAGCACATTTCGGCTTTGCTTTTAAACTGAATTTTGTAGACTATTAGTCCAAGGTTCACCAAGTCTGAAATCCCTGAGAAAAAGTAACAATTGAAAAGGGTTGTGTTAACAACGTCCAAAATTGTCTTTCGAGCATGAAAGGCCACTCTGCTTAATGCACAGTGGCCTCGTATGTGACATAAGGAGATCAAACCCACAGCTTTAACCTCTGGAAGTGCTGAATGTGTTAAAAAAATCTCTTTGCTGTGTCACAGGTGTGCAAGCGGAATAATCCTCACGCTCTTTTCCCGCATTCACCAGAGCCCTGCTCCTTGGGGTGCAGTGAGAAGGGCTGAATTTTACAATATTCTAATTCCCCCTCACTACACTGCAGTCCACAGACACAATCGTAAGGGGAAGTGAGCAGCAGGGAAAGGTTCAGCATGCTGAAAGCAGGGTTTGGTGTGGTGGCTCTGGTGTGGCTGTGCCTGTGCCACTGACCGGTGATCCTGCCGATGCCCGGGCGCCTCCGGCCAGCCTCGCCCGCCGCGTGCGCTCCCAGGCTGTGGCCGATGATGTGGACGTCAGCGGGAGAGTACCCATACTCCTCCTGAGGAAACAGCAATAAATAAACAAGCATTTCTATGTCTGTTCACATCAGCAACAGGGAAGGCTTATCAGGGGGTGAAAAACTTTTAATTTCCCTGCTGACTCAGGAGCTCCTATACGATTTCAGTGTCTCTGTACCAGGTACTTCTGTCCAACACAGATTTTCCAAACCTCCTTAGTCAGGTGCTGCCCTCATTTGGAGGTTGTTATAACTCCAGACAGCTCTGTCAAGAGTCCTGAGGGGCTCTGTACCCTTCCTTAAGATCCACAGAATGCTTGATCGCCTGCAAGAGGCGGCCAGGCAGGAGCCCTTGGTTACACCTGGCAGGTCAAGCATCATGCTGGGGGAGGACATGAGAGGGGAGATGTCTTCAGCCTTTTTGGACAGTAACTCAATAGCTGCAATGCAGATGTGGAGAGTGAGAGGTGGGTCAGAGTGCTCCTAGACCCAGCGCACTGTCTGATTTTAGTTATTTATAGTTCTTTTATGGAAAACGTGTGTTGAAAGCAATTAAGTTAAAAGAAGGCTTCCAACCTGAAGCTGCAAAAGTGGGCACTGGCACCTGCTGTGGGTTTGGGCACTGTCCTGTCCACCATGGTTTTCCCTGGGGCAGCTGGTGGCTCCTGCTTGTGCCCAGCCAGTGCTGCCTGCTGGGTTTGTGTTCTCGTGAGCTCTATGGTAGGCTCTGTCTCCATGAGAAAGCAGTTTGCCGTATCCATTATCTCTGCATATTTAAAATTTTACACTGCATTTGTTAACATCTGCGGAGGAACTCTTTGGCTGTACTAAGAGAATGTCTTGCAGAATTTCCCATCCCCAAGCTGGCAGGCCCTGCTGTTATCACACAGTCCTCTCCTTTAAAAAAAGTCTGTTTTCAGCACAACTGATGGTGGAGTAGAGGACAATATTTTCTGCTGGTTATATCCACATTTGTGAAAGCTCCAGAGCTGCATTTCTTTCAAATCAGTATTGTAACTCCAGCTTTAGAAAGAGCAGACTCTTACCATGAGAACATCTATAAAATAAGCGATTTCAGCACCCACGACACGGATGTTGTTGGATGCCTGCGTGTACTGACACCTTGCCCCTCTCTTCCAGTTCACACAGATGCAGTTCACATCTTCCACTGTAAGCATCCTCTGTTTTTCAAAACAAAAGTAAAAACCATGGTAAATACGACATGGAATTGATTCATGTAGAATTGATTCAGCTCCCGGATGTTGTGTGAACTTGTATGGGAATGTTCTGAGAACCTAAGGTCTGTCATGGATGTGTGGCCATGCTGCTCAGAGGGGTTTGTGTGATCCCACAAAGCTGAAACAGGGTAGTATGGAACGCAGTAATCATTTCAAACACCCAGAGCAGTCTTTTTTACAGAAAACAATATCAATAATGACACTTTTAATTTTTATTTTCAATCAAACTTGGTGTGTACCACTAAACAAGAGCTCTATTCATGCACCAATTCACTTTAGTGATTTAAAAGTGCTACTATAATTCAAACTCATTTAGAAGTTATATTTTTGATGATAAAAGTCAGGAGTGGTTTTCTGATGCAGATTTGTAAGAAAGAGAATGTGTTTTTGTAAGAGGGTGCATAAACCGCTGGAGTTCCTGAATATTCATTTGAGGCTTATGGCTTTATTTGGAAATATGTATATGCAGGCAGAGACTTTGCCACAGAATCAGAACCTTTACTGTTCTCCCCTGAGCTGAATTGTTTGGCTAAAAGCATTTTGCTTTAGTAGCTTAAGTATAAGGCACCGACAGACAAAGGCTAAAAAAGGCAATAAAAGTGACTGTGACCATGGTAGAAGTGGTAAAAATCAATGTGCAGATAGGATTATTGCTTAATGGGAAGGAAAGCAAGTAACAGATATACAGAGGAGGATTGATGTATTCACAATCTCTTTTGCTCCACTTTATTGAAAATATTCACTGAGACCAATTTGTTTCTACATATAAATAAATTAGAGTATTGTGATAAAGCATAGGTTACCGTAGCAGATAAAGAATTTAAGGATTTATCTCGTGCCTCTACATCCTGGCAAATTGATCAAATGGATTTAAGGGACCAGCTGAATTAAATTGTGAGCTATCTCATTGATTGTGAAGTTCCAGGAAAAAACCCTCTATTTTAAGAGTTCAAAATGTGAGACAGAAAATTGTAAAAATGTCAATCTGCTTCTGACACTTAAAAAAAAGTATTAACTAACAAATCCACCAATCACTCCTCATTTTTCTTTTCTTTTGATCTAGCATCAAAAAGAATCAGGTAATGGGGATGCAACAAATATGAAATACTTTGATTTTAGTTTCACATTGTTTCTCAGTGTTCTCATAAGTAAAATAGGAATACATAATTAAAAAAAAAAAATTAGCTGTGTTAATGGTTGAAAAACCTCATCCCTAAAGTGCCATCAACTGGTATTTTGCTCTGTGCTGTAGGACTAGGGCCTTTCATCAGCTTCAGCTGCAATATAAAACATCTTTGGAGGCCTTGGGAAACCACAAGCTGGAACTGCACTTTGTGTAGGGACAGGGTAAAGAAATAATTTGTGGAATTAGCACAAAAATCAATAAAGCAGAGTGCTTTACTACATTCAGTGCTCATAGCAAGCCCTAGATCGAAAGCTTTGTTTGAAATGCTCCCCTTGAGGTCCCTTCTGGATCTACATTTGTACATTTTTATTGCTTTTGGTAATGGCCAGCCCATGTGCCCACCCTCCAGCACCCACGTGGCAGCCCAAACCTTTCTGATAGACCTTCCACATCTAGAAACTGTCTCTTGGCTGGAGAAATGGGGTGCAGGAGCTGTGATTCTGCAGTTATTTCTGGAATCACCCCAATCCTAACCAGTATATTTCTCCAGGACTTGTGTTTTTCTACCAAGAAAATGGGCACTTATTCAATCAAATTCCCTTGTCACTCACTTCATTAAAGAGAAAATCTGAATGCAATTTACCTCATGCTTTCATCAAGGTGCAAATCTACATATTTAATTTGGTACCAATCTGAAAATGTGGCTTATTTTCCCATTCTTATCACTACAAATACCAGGAGAAAAATTGGTTAGAAATAGAGAAAACAGACAAATTATAGGAATGTGATTATAAATGCAAACTCAGGGTGTCCCTGTGGTACCTACCTTGCACATGTCTGACAGCCAGTTTTCCTCTCCATTGTCTACAAATCCGTGCACAATAAATCTGGTCATCCTGCTGGTGTTAAAATTCGAGTTCTCGATTGTTGACTTGTCCACTGCAGAGACTTCCTACATTAATGTGGATTTTAAAATATTAAATCAAATTAGCGTAGATAATAACTTAACAAACCTTTAAATCTGATTAAATAAGCTTTCAAAATAGCAAAGACTTGAACTGTGGTTATCTGCGCAGGTGTTTAAGTTATGCAATGTTGAACTCATCTGTAAGGGTTCACCTGGTGAGGGCTTAAGGTCTGTGTCTCCATCCAAAGCAAGCTTTGCCACCTCTCTTAGAGCAGAAAAGACTTTACTTTTAATGTGTTTTCATTTTATTTGTGGAAAAAAACACCCAAAAATGCTCAGTTTCCTGGAAGAGGTGGTCTTTTGAATACAGTGGAAGTTTGGCCATTTTTAACACTTTTCAGGAACACAGCTGGAGTCTGTGTTTATTTACGATTTTTCACTAATGTTTAAACCATAACAGTTCTTACTTGGAAGTCATCAGTGTTTTCTCTTGTGTACAGGAGGAAGTGAATGCCTATGCTCTCTGGTTTCCAGGGTAGTTTATAGACTGGCCTCTCCGTGGTCCCAGACCATGGCACATCATCTGTGAAGCACCCGAGCCTTTCATAGCAAACTTCTTTGCCTGTAGCATGAAGATCAAAACAACAATGTGTGAATGGGCAGAGAAATGGAGCAGTCAGAACTCATAGCATGGCTTCTCTGGGCTCTCTTTGCTCCTGGAACACCCACGGTTTACAGAAAGCCAAGACCAGCAGCTGCCCTTTCCTAGATCCTGAGAGGCTACAGTTTACCCCAAGGAAAATGCCACGTCATTTCTCATCAACAAAGTCTTCATTGGAGCTCCTCTCTGGTGTCCTGTGCAATACCTTGGGTATCTTCCCCAGCTGTTGCTTTGTGCTGATGAGTTTCCCCTAATACTGAGCTAAAAAATTGCAGATAATCAGCAATAAATTGAGATTGTGCTGAACAGATGACGAGAGAAATCTTACACTGCACAAGCCAGTGTCTTCTGCTGAATACAAAGCTATACCCTCATTAGACTGTCCCCACCCTGTGCCCCTGGCTTTTTCTCCATTTCCATCGCTATGAGAAGTACAAGAAATAATTCCCTATATTCAGTAGAGAAGTTACTTTGTTCTGAGATGGGAAACATCAGCTCTTCTTGATCAGTCCTAGGGTAGAATCCCCAGAGTGAAGAAGAAACACAACCCTTACGCACTCATCCCACCACCCTTGTGTGGGAAAGTGAACCCCATTATCCTCAATCAGTAAGTTTTAAGGCACCATGGTGTAGAATAATACCTAGAAAATAGGTGGAAAACACAGCAGCCGAGAAAGGCAATACAAACACTAAGCCCATATGCTTACCTTCTGCTGCGCTGAGCAGAAACAGGGCGAGAATCCAAATTCCGAGCATCTGCAAGAGTAGAAAAAGAAGCAGCTTGGATTTGCTAACTCACTGGAGTAGCAAGCAGCCCACTCAGCCCTCTGGAGCTGGGTTTGTCGAGGTGAACAGAGTGCCTGTGGTTCCTGCAGGATGTGTGTGGCAGACAGGGATGAGTCAGCTCTGTGTTTGCTTGCTCCTTGAGAGATTGGGGCCATAAATAAACCAAAGCATAGCTTCAATCCGGGCTGATTTTTATGCTGTTGAGGCTACACTTCAAATCAGATGTATAGCAGCTACTTTGGAATTAGCATAAGGATTAACATAACTCGAGCTGCCATTCCTCTTTACACTCCTGTGCTGTGAGAAGCCACGAATCTGATGAGGTGCAAGAAAAACCCCCAGACCTGAACTACTTACGATGCAGCCTTGAAGCTCCTGGCATTAATGTGCAAACTTCGCATGTACTTTTTATAGTCTGCTTTATCCTTGGAAATGTTCCTAGAAAGATAGGAATATTTATTTCAGATTATACTTCATAGCTAAGCTGCAAAATCACTTTAATGGTTGGTTTCTCTGATAGCTCCAAAATCCATGGACATAGATTGTTTGAATCAGTGAGCTGGAGCCCACGGCAGGATTTGAACTCCAGAGGTTGGTAATTCCCAGGCAACAACTCATCAGGAGTGGCACATGAAAGAATTATATGGATCTGAGTGTCTCGTCTTGGCTGTGAAGGTTTTTATTTTTAGTGTTGTGTAATTGGGGTGTAGGAGCATTGCTGGGGGAGTTAGTAGGGAGCCACATGGTTTTTAAGTTCCCTTTCTTGCCCTGCATCAAATGACTTCAGATGTGAAATGCTCCTGTGTTTTCTGGGTCTTTTGATGAAGGCTTATCCCTTTTGGGAAACCTCTAAGTGGGCTTGGTTTATTCTTTTCGTAGTGAAAGAGTCTGACCTTCTCCTGGTATCCCTTTAACTTCCTTGGTTAAATAAGTAGATGTAGAAGGACAGTTGTGGAACCCTTGGGATCCTTTCTATACTACTCATGTAACCCAAGCTTTGAGAAAAGTTTTCAGTGATGAACTGAGAGCAAACACACTGGAAATATATACAAATAACATACAAAATTCCCCCAGAAGTTGGGATGTGGCTGGAATGATACAAAGCTTGCTAGATTGTTCTAGCAGAAACGTCAACTAAAGGTGAAAAACATCCTGTGCAAATGCACAGGACTGGGTCTGGGAGCCCCTTGGACCCTTTTATCTTTAGGAGAAGGCTGTAAGTGAACTCCAGAAGAAATGAGACCTGAACTGATTCCCCTCAGAGAGCTTTGCCAGCTCAGCCATGCTTTATGGCCTTATATGTTTGCAGAGCTGATGTTCCCTAATCTCCACCCCTGGGAATGACCAGATGGACACCAGGTGCTACACCTGTGCTAATGGAGTTTATTTCTTTAAACAGTAGTGAAATCCTGTTTTTCTCTAAAATACCTCCTTTGATACTGACTTAGAGCTCGGTGCTCCTGTCTGTAATTGAAGTGGGATTTTAGTTTGTCAGTAAGTTTTTATCAGTGGTACAGGAAAATCTGTACATGCCCCAGATGTAAAGATACAAGCTTTAATACTCCTTCAAAATGAGGGGAGAACAGTGTTTTCCATTTAATTTAAGAGCTGGTGCTCTGTGCCTGGAGGAGCTGCTCCACTCCTTGTGGCCTCACAAAAGGGGCCATTGGAAGAAGGATGGTTTTTGATTTAAAACTAATTGATAAATTAAGGCAGAGCTCTGTTTCTGCAATCCTGAAGAAGGTGTAGTCTGGAGTAGGAAGCAGGCAGAGGAGAGGACTGGATTTGTGGTGCTGCAGGATGCTGGGGCTCTCTCTTGGGACATGGTGCGGCTCTTCCCAGCATTGTTCATGTCAAATCCCCAGGAGACTTGCAGGACTCAGAACTGCAGGTCTCTCTGGCTGAACCTCAGACTTGTGTTTAATTATGCTTTTAATTTTTTATAGACTTGTGTTTAGTCAAGGACACAGCAGGATTGGGGTTTTTCTTAAAAGAAGTATTTCGTTAGGAAGTCTATACTCATAAATGTATTCTTATGGTATTTATACCCCTATTTCTTAGAAGTTTATCTGCCCAAGTGCTTGTACGTCATTTATTAAATATGGGGAAATGGGAGTGAATAAATTATTGACTCTTTCTTCCTATTCATTGGCTCAGAGTTTGACTTTTATACTTAGAAAAATATCCACTGCCTTGGTCTCTTACAGCTGCAGGAGGGTCACTCATGCCATGCTTTGCAGAGCAGGAATGCTCATTTTAATGGGAAATGGTTGGTCCCAGGTTTTGCAAAGCCTGGTTACTCAGAGCTTTTCCCCAGGACTGTCAGTGGCCACTGCAAAGGTTTGTGTTTGAAATTAAACGGTAGCCAGGAGCTGGGATTCAGTGTTTAGCTCCTTCCAAAGTGGGGAGCACTGGGGGTTTGCCTTATCTGCTTTTTCCAAGCAGGTGCAAGTCCAAAGGGCTGTGCTGACCTGCAGGAAAAACCTGCAGGAATAACCTGCAGGAATAACCTGCAGGAATGACCTGCAGGAATGACCTCCTGCCTCATCCCAGAGTGTCTCCTGAGGGCAATGCTCTCCTGTGTGGCTGGAAAGCTCTGAGCAGCAGCAGAAAGGAGTTGTTTGGAAAAATTCTGAGCTGCAGGGGTGTCCTGAGGACGTGTGCTGCCTTAAGGATGTTTGTAGATTAGTCTGTCAGTGTGGTGGGACTCAGTTCTTACCTTGAGGAACTGGGAAGGTGAGACTGTGCAGGGTTAGAAATGGATTTTAGCACATGTGATTTCTGGTTGCTCCAGAGTTACAAGCACTATAAAAGTGGTTCAAACATGCAAAACACTGACAAGTGCATTTGCAAAGAACTGAAAAAAAAGCAAAGAGAGAAACATGTTTTGTTTTTTTTTTTTTTTGTAATTTACTTTAATTGCCTTATGTGCCAACTTTGCTATGCACAAGATTGAGGGTTTACTCAGCTGCCGTGCACAGACCTTGGTGACCTCTAGCAAGGTGTAAGTACCTGAGGAACTCCATATGCCACAGTTCCATGGCCACAAAAAGTTGACCTGGGAAGAAAAAAAATGCTTGAATCAAGATTTATCTCTTTTCACCCAATGAAAAAGAAAAGGGTGTCAGCTGTCACCTTGAGGGTTGTTAGTCCAACCCATAATCCCACTTAAGCCTTCCTAAAAGCCTTCTGCACAGATCATTAACATCTGCATATTAACAGTAACAAGGTGAATTTCCTTCTTTTGGGGACCAGCTGTAAAATTTGAGGTTTAATATCTTTATCTTGGTTTGTAATAGTTTTGCTGTGGAGAAAGCTATACATTTCAAATTATCCACTGCTGAATTCTTTTCCAGACAGTTATTCCCTGCTGCTTACTCAAACATTTGATTTTCTGTCCAAAGTGCAATACTTGTCCTTTTCCTTTCTGAAACTCATATTGTTGATTACAAACCATGTGTCCAATTTAAGACCATTTTTCATTCTTGTCTCACAGGGTTTTTTTGCTTGCCTTCTGACCTATAAATGAGATATGCTTACCTATGTCCGTCTTCTCCATGTACTATATTGACTGTTTCTGCTCCCAATCTTGCCCAGAGCAGAGAGAATATGGCTTTGTTCCAGACAAATTCAATTTTTGTAGTATTTTTGGGGTTGATCTCAACATCAAGATAGTTTGTATAAACATCGTCTTGAGAGAGGTCTCCACTGTGAATAGAATGAAAACAGCAACATTAACGTTAACAGTTCAGAGATTACTGAAATAAATAACATTCTCCACAAATTTTCAGGTTTTCCCTTTTCTACAACAGAAATTTACATTTTTGCTGCTCACTTTAACAGCACAGGGCACTGGACCAAGGCTCTGAACAACGAGAGGATGGAAACCAATACTGACCACTTAAAACTGAGATGAAAAGAGTGAGGCTGGGGCTGTCCCCAGAGCTCTTGTGTGCTGAGTTTGCAGAGATCACACACCTGCAGCTCAGAAACACAGAACTCATGGAAATGGAATTGGCTTCCATTTCCTTTTTTACAACTGTCCATCTGCCCTCATGGCTCTTACTTATGTAATAACTTCTTTCATATCTGATGTTAAGCAGAATATTTGCAAGGCAGAATTAGTGTTCACACTGCTTAAATATGCGGAAGATGTGTAGACTAATGTTAGCAGCATTAAATACTGTAGAAAATTATTAATTTAACTTACTTGGCAACTTCATATTCTTTTGTGTTCCCCTGTGTGTCATAGAAAATCAGGTTTATGTCTCCCTTCGTTTTCTTTACACCAGACAGTTTGATAAATACTTTCTGTCTCCAAGCTGCATAAATAAAAGGAAAAATAAACCCAGATTATCATTGGTGCGCTTGGATTTGGATAAGTAGTGTGGCATTTTTTGTCAGAGCTATTAGCAGTTGTTTACAGAGGCAGCACAGGTGCATGGCTGTACATCATATCAAGACACTTTTCAAACCTGTGAACTGTAACAAACCTTCTCCACTTACTAGCAAAAGGCTCATGTGCTGCTGTATGTAAAAAATACTTTTGGTCTACCCTCTCCAATTTAAATGGGAATCTGTCAGCATAGTGCCCCATCATCGGACATCCCTCCTGTGGGCACGGGAAACAATCTCCCTAGGGAAAACAAGAGCAGCAGTTAATGAGGAACTTTTTTTTTCATGCTAGCCCTGATGAAATTAAGGCTCAAGATGCTGTTCTGATCTTGCAAAGCTGTGGCAGTGCTGTATGTCTATATAACAACAAAACCTGATAAACTTGTTTTAGATAATGACTCCTGCAGAATGAGCAGGTTTGATACCTGTGTATGGTAGTGGCCTGAAACTTGTTAGTTCAAATATTTTTCAGTTAGATTCTAGAGCAAAATATAAGTTAGTTTTACCCTCCTGTGGAAGGGAACTTGCCTGCACTCACAAATGGGGGAAGATGAAAGCAGCATCATTCGTAAGTGCATGTATTTAGGTGCTCTAATCAGTGCCCAAAGTAAATTAGAGAGCAGTCAAGGATTCTGGAGGCTCTAAATGTTTCTTCTTCCAGCCAGGAATTAGTAGGATAGATCTATTTAACTTACGTTCCCTTTGCATAAAGGTTTGGGGTGAGAATTGCATGAGCTTTAATTTTTTGTCCCCACTATTTTGGTGACATAATTTATGCTTCAGGATTCATTTCCCAGAGTGGAACAGTGGATGGGAACTGCTGTGCTCCCTCCTACCCAGCCACACCAGGGGACGTCAGCTGCCAGCACTCAAGTGCTACCTGCTCCAGAGGCCTGGAATATTTCCTTTACCCCTCACCCCTTCCTGGGCTGGTGTACTTACTTCCTCGAAGGCTTTGTATGTCTCACAGGGATAGGCGAGGTATCCGGTGGGATAGAGGATACTTGAAAAGTAAAACTCGTGACTGCGAGAGTGGTGGCACCCCCCAAAGATTGTAGTGTCTGTGGGGAAAAAGTTGGTGAGCTTTGGGGAAATGATCTCCTGTTATCCTCTACAAGAGTGGCACTTGTCTCTCGGGAACAGCCGAGGCGCAGAACACAACAGCAGCATGGGCTTGTAAAAATGTCTTTTTGGTCTGAATTTGAGCATTTCTAGTTGCAGGAGAAATTGCTGTTTTGTGTTTTATCTTGAGAATGGTGTACCATTACCCCAAGATAACCCATACATATATATAAATATAAATATATAAAAATATATAGATATAAATATTAAAATAAATATAAATATAAAAGATAAAAAATAATAAAAAAATTTAATTAATAAATAAATAAATATGAGATGTCTTAGCAAGGTAACATTCATTACAGTTTTAAGGGCTTAACAGAACATGGAGATCCCACCAATGTTCTGCCAACCTGCCCAAAACCTCTGAAAAGAGAGAAGTTTCAGGTTCAGAGGTGTGGCATGTGCAGTCCCTGGAAACACTCAGTGCTTTTACCTAATTCTTGCCTTGTAAGTGATGGATGTTCACAGCAGCTGCAAGAACCCAGTGGTGGTGCTGTAACACTGCTGATTTGGCCTATCTCAGCCAGGAGCCAGCGACTCTTGCTGGGGTTGTTGGGCCTGCAGATTCCCTGTTTCCTGCCTTTTTGGGGTTTACACCCAATTTCAAATTACAGAAGCAAACCTTAGGCATGTATGACCCCTGCTTTCCCCACTGCTCTCTCTGTGGAGCACTGCTCTGTTCCAGCCTTTATTGTTTCTTACTTCCTTTTAAACTTGGGAGTAAACAGGCAAAAGGCCATTTTGTTTTCCTGTTTTCTCCCAAATAGATGGCAATGTTCACGGTTCATGTTTAAGAATTTAACAAAAATAAGGTACGATGCATGTTGGAATTTTATGTTTACCTGCAATGATGGCTTCAAAGTCACTTTTTTTCAACTCTGGAATTAAATCAGTGCATCCAGGCATCACAGTTCCTCCGTTTGGGTAAAAGTCCAGGTGCCCAGTGGTGTTGTACATCCCAAGCCCTGAGACATGCACGGAAGGTGTCAGTGTTTGGAGCCATGCCCATCCCTGCAGGTCCCTGCGGGCACAGGGACACTCACCTGCGGCAGGAAAGTGAGCAGCGTTGCTGTGAATAACATCAACAAAGCTTGCATCTGTGGGGTCCAGTCTCACCTCGGGAGGAGTACCTTCAAAATAGGGCCCAGCAGGGTCTAAACCTAGGAAAAAACCCACATTTATTGGTTGAAGGAGGAGAGAAATGTTACATTTGCTAAGGTGTGTTTTGCCAGCTTATTACATCAAATGTTTAGTTTTGCAGCAGGCAAGCCCAATAATGATGTGAATTCCAAACTAAACTGTAAAAAATATGCAAATAGTATGGTTTTATGAACCTTTTTAAAAACTTGTTCCAAGAGAAGGAAAATATTTTTTCAATAGATTATATAATGGCATATTATATTACTAGGAAGGAGGCATTTCATTATCTCTGAGCTTATTACTGGCCTGCAAGGTTTTACAAATAGGGAAAACTAAGGGTTCTTGCTGCTTTGGCTTTTTGTGGGGCTTGATGTAACCCAGCGAATGATGGTAATGTTACAAACACGTTAGCTATGCTTGCCCTTCCACTAAAGAGCACTTAACCCAAACAGAGAAAGAACACGTAATAATTACCCTTGTTTCTGAGAGCACAAATTTTGTCTGCTCTCATGACAGGGATCCCCAGCCCTGCCAATAATTTAATTCCAGTCTGCAGACCAGTGTGTTGCCAGTTTTTTCCCTTCAAACACAAGCTGTTAGCTCTGCATCTCGGTGAGCAGCCTACCTGATATCCGCCTGATGCCTTGGACCCTTCTTCCCGCTTCTCCCGCCGTGTGCGCTCCCAGGCTGTGGCCAATTAAATGGATTTCGTAAGGGGAGTACCCGAACATTTTCTGACCATTCAAGTGGTGGTGGTAGGAGATAAGAACACAGGCTTTGAATAACAAGCAAAGAGAAGGTCTGACATTATGGGCCTCTGGGAACATCCAGAGTGAGTTTCTGCATAGCAAACAGTGTGTGAGCTCCTTGAGTTAATTGCTGTTTAAATTACACTGAGAATTGACAGAAAAAATTATCCCATCTGGAATTTTACATGCATAGGGATGAAGGATTCGCTGTTGGAGTGTTGGAATATGCTTACTGAATTCCATTAACCCAGGTGACAAAATAAGACCACCTTTCTCATTTGGATCAAGGCCTAATGCCATCCTCCATAAAAAGATTTTTTTTTTCTTTATTTCTTCTACTTTGTAGCCCTTTCTTTATCACATATCTGTTCTCCATGTCTACTTAGAATATGTGATCATATAATTAATAATTTTTTCACTGACAAGCTCAGGTGCGGTGGCATGCATTCTCCTCTTTGCCAGCTCTCACCTGCACAAGACCTGCACTGCTGAGATATTGCATTGAAGGTGGAAAGGGAGACATAGGACATATTTCATTGGGTTTTGTAGCAATTAAAACCACCAAGGCTGCTAATTGCTTGAGTTTTTTACATCAGGTTTTGTAATGTGTGTACCAAAGTCAAAGCAGATCAGGAAAATAGGTCTGTCTGCCTTTAATTTTAGATGGCAGATTTCTCTGAATTCATTTTACTGCAGTGCTTCCATTTACAATGAATCTTAACCTTTCCTGCCATCAAACTCCAGAAGTTTGTTGATTAGGGAAAAGAAAGGAAGTCTAAGCATAATTTATGCATTTTTGTAAGGGAAGAAAGGGCACCCTAGACTGCGAATAGTGCCATAACAGATAGCCAATGAGAAACTGAACCCATCTTCAAATGACCTGGTATTTATGCACAGAAGAGAAATATCCAGAAGCCAAATGTATGAGGCTAGGTGTGATTTTCCTAGGTAGGACCAGTGGACTGTACCCCAGCGGAATCTGGGAAAGTGTTCTTTGATCCTCAGGTGCTGGCAAGGTCAGCGCTTTGCCTGTGGGCTCAGCACCACCTCTTGCAGCACGTCAAGATGAGCAACTCCTGGCCAGGATCGAGTCCAGGGCCAGGCAAGATTCTGCTTTTCAGCTGCTCTAAGTACTTAGGAGTTTTTCTGAAATCGGTGGGAAATGCTGATGCACAAACTGTGCAGCTGAGCAGTTCCGCACTCTGTGTCAATGTGAACTCTGTGTAAATGTGAACACCTGCCTTGGGGAGCACCAAGGTCACACCAGAAGGCAGCTGGACATTTTATCGTGCCCGTAGACAGATAATATGGCATTGCCACATAAAGCAGCTACTGCTCGTTTCGGTGGTGCCAAGCTGAGGTATTAATGCATTTCTGGAGCCTGTATATATAATGCTGGCAAATCCCTTAAAATTGCTGAACTCGCCTCATTTCCATGGAATGCTGGCCTGCCTGAAACATCATATGGAAATGTTGCCACCTACTGGTCCCTAATTAATTGGCAAATCTCAGTCACAGCTCAATTTGCATCCTTTGTGGCTGTGAGAAATCCTCAGAGGGCCGATAATTAGTGTAATTAGCTGGATCTCAACTGTACAGTCGAGTGGTGGACAAGGCTCAAACCCAAAGCAGAAGGGTCACAACCCCTCTGAGGGATGGCAGGTGGCAAAGCAGGGTCTGTACCTGTAAAGTTGTTATGAAATAAGCCACCTCAGCCCCCAGCACGCGGATGTTGTTCACGGCACTGACGTAGGTGCCTTTTGCTCCCTCTTTCCAATCCACAGCTATGCAGTTGATGTTTTCCACTTCCAGTAGCAGCTGGTGTGGGAGCAGACAAAGCAAAGCATTCAGAGAAACCAAATAACAATCAGAGATTCAACTTAAATCAGAATAAGGATTAAAAGGTAGCATAGTAATAATGAGTTTTCTCATTCTTTACTGAATGGGACTTTTTGCTGCAGCCTGTACTGCACTGAAACATGCATCTTCTTACAAGACAGAATATAACAAATCATTCTCCAATAAATATCAATTATGAAAACTGTAATAAAAATATTTTACTTTATACACCATTTCTATACATGTTTGAAATATTTTTGAAATGCCATACAACTGCAGAGTAGATTCTATGTACAGTATTGTGATTTTCTTTGAGGGATGTTGGTAGTTTAACTGAATTGTATAAGTATTCTTATTTATCTAGTGGCTTTAAAACTGAAAAGGTCATGTCAGACTGAAAAAAATTTGGAGGGAAGAAATGTTCAATTTCAGCAAAGAAAGCATTGGTCATTTTGGTACTGGGCACAGCCTTGCAGAGATCAGTGATTTTTCCAGTGGAGGAATTGTGTTAGTCTGAAGTTACCGCATTCTGTGACTAAGGCTCACTTAAGGTTTGAGATAGAACAAGGAGTGGTAACAAAAATTAATCCATGAAAAACAGTTAAAGGTGAAAGACAAAGAAAACAGAAGCTTGAAATGATAGTGCATCCTGGACTGTCTCCTCTCCTGTGGGGACCATAAGTCTGTAGTGTAGAGAGCCAGAAAGAATTGCTGTTTCTTTTCAATTGAAAAAAAAAAGGAAATTTAATATTCTAGATTAAAAATTGTCATAGATTTATGACTTGGTATCCAGTGGTGTCTTTTTCTAGCTTGGCCTTTCCCCTGCCAGCACAGAAGCAGCAGCAATTAGAGCAGATCTTGCTTATCAGCCAGAGCCAAGGTACACTCTGCTGGTTTTGCGGGAGCTACCACATTTCATACTGGAAATATTTTTTCACTGAACTCTGCAGTCAAAAAAACCCAAAAAGTTTGGTGGCATTCTTGTGTTTGTTTGTTTGGAGTTTGTTGTTGTTAGGTTGCTTGGTTTTTTGTTTGCTTTTCAGAACTGAATAGTGGTGAGCCAGAGTAGTATTTATAGATTGAAACTTGAGCTCTACAAGCCAGGAGGGCCTTTGGACTGAAGGAAGGTTCGGTGGCTGCTAAGGGGAGCAGCAGGGAATTGGTGTCCAGTCCCATATCTGGACACTTGTGTGGAGGTTGGGGGCAGCTGTGCTCAGTTATTGCTTTAATCTGATCTGCAGGGTTTGGAAATGGAAATTCTAGCAAAAAACGAGGTCAGAGAGGACTGAGGTGCCTCAACTGTTCTGTGTCTTCCTGAGTGGGAATATTTTGGCTTGCGTGAAATTTAATTCTTGATTTGTATCTTCTGCTACCTAATGAACTGTGAAATGCATGGTGGACATCAATGCCTAAAGGATGCTGACAGAGCTGATGGGAAGCAGAGGATACTCTCTCATACCAAGCACATTTCTACCACCCAGCCTGTTTTTCCGGTGCTGCCAAATCCATGAATGATGAAGGAGGTTCTTCTCTGTGAGGAAAAATGTGACTTTTGGATAGTTGAGGAGTTTATCGCCGAGATCACCTATATGTTAAAAAGAAACAAACAAAAAAAAAGTTTTTATCTATTCATACTTTCGAACATTTTAAAAAGTCAGCTAGGTCATCCCCTTAGGACTAAAGGGACTACAATGAAAGGACAAAGACTGTGGTTTTTGGAACTGGGGGATCCCTGTTTCTTGTCTTCCTCAGTTCCACGGTGGTTTCCATAGATTTCCATGTGATTTCTGCTGCTCCCATCTATTCTGCTTACTGCATGAAGAAACCCCTTCTGCAGAATATGAAACAATCCAAAAGTGCCACATTGTCCCAGGGTGTCTCTTGGCCTAAACTGGATGAGTTTCTCTAGGGAGCTGACCCCAACTCCACAATTCCTGCTCCAGCTTGTCCTTTTTCTGACCTGACCTTTGCCTTCAGAGTGCTGCTCTGCTTCTAAGCTGAGCCTGTTTTTCCCATCAGCCACCCCAGAAAGGCTGGAAGAGCTTCATGCAAGGACTGCATGCAGTAGGGGTGAAGCTGATCCTCACACACTGCTGCAAGCTGCTTAATTATCTATTTTTCCTTGAGAATGTTATCTGTCTGTATTGTTTTCAGACAAACACAGGGGCTGTGATGTGAGCTCAGGGAGTTTGGGTGTGGAAGGGCTGTGGTCTAGATCATAGATATGCTTATGTTTAATGGGAAGTAATGCAATCAGTATTTTGATTTATTTTATCAACAACAAGTGCTGAGCAACCTGTTGCTGAGTTTATCTGATGTGCTTCAACCTTCCTCAGAGATTTAAATATATGCAAAAGATAGTCTGCCATAACCTATGTCCTCATTCAGGAAAATACCAGGAAGCTTTTTGTGCCCTACAGTTCATTCATAACAATTTTTTTGTGCTTTACCGCAAAATGCATTCATTACTGTGCCTTCAAACTATCTTCTGGTTCGGACTTGTTTGCCTATGGTGACTGACACAGACTTTGTGACAAGTTAACAAACATTTTTAGGTTCAGTCAGCTTTTGATGTTAAAAATAAATGTCACCTGTGAGTTATTTCCTGTTTCTCTGGTGTAGAGAGAGAAGCTGATTTTCATCTCCTCTGGAGGATCAGGCAAACCTGTCAGAAGTCTCCCTGGTACCCCAGACCAGGGTGGGTCATCTGTAAAACAGCCAAGTCTGGGGTAGCAAACTTCTTTACCTAGAGGAGAAGAAAAATATTTTTTATATATATAATTCTCTTATGCTTGATGATGCATCTGAAAGTACAGCAGTTGGAAGAGCAAAAAACTAAGGATTTAATTTTATGATTGATTTTGAAATTCAGGTTTTTAAGGTCATTTTTGTTCACTTAATGTGTATTGCCTGGAGTGGGAACTCAAGGGGAGTTGATAATTTGAGGATAAACCAAGTAAAGACCCACACACTGTTTTGACACCATTTTCTAGGCTTGTAAAGGATTAGTTCACTTTCTTTTTTAAAAACAGCCTTGTAAAAAATGCTTGTTAAATTGCTCCCGCATGCTTTCTACTCCAAAGCATTGTGTCTCTGCCACAAGAACGAAGGTAACCTTGTACTATGAATGATATGAACATTTCCTTCAATAGAGGAGATTTTTCTAGATCAAATGGGTCTCATGCTCATTTACACTCAATTTTATGTTTTAGCACTGTTGTGCTGAGCCCCCTGTTGCTGATCAGTGCCTTGTATAGAGCAGTAACATAAAGACAGATCTTGCATTGCCTTGATAGGAGTAGGACATGTGACTGAATTTCTCTGTGGATTTTCAGCAGTTGTGTCTCTTGTGCTCTTAATAATAAATTTTAAACACAGCAGAGCCTTTTAGCATTAGTTCTAAGCACAGTAATAGACATTGCCATACAGTGACCCACAAATCATACTACAATTTCAATGTAAAGGAAAATAACAGTCATCATCTCCTAGATACCATTTCATCTGAATTCACTTGCTAGTGGCAGTTTTTAAGGATACGATTTCTCACCTGCTACTGCGCCAAGGAGATAAAATGCAATAATCCACATTCCAACCACCTAAAGCAAATTGAATACACAGGTTAAGCATTTTATGTTGAGTGATTTGTCCTTTTTAAAAGAGTGTAATACAAAGAGAAATGCAAAGACCTGCCCCTGAAGAGGAACCACCTCACACATTGGTCTCTACCCTGAGGCGACCCATCAGCCAGAAAGAGTCCTGAGGGTCCTGGCAGACAACAATTGATCATAAAACAGTGACACAACACTCCAAAGGTCCTTGACACTACAGAATGTTTTCAGAAACAAAGAAGAAACAATCGGGAATTTTACAGAATTTGTCCTTGAAACTTGTGTGACACGTGTCAGACAGGAGGGATATGTGATCCACCTCTGTGTTTGTTTTTATGGAAGTGGGATTACTTGGCTGTAATGACATGGTTTCCTAACAGAGCCAAAAGGGATAGGTCAGAGCACTCTCTAATAAACTCCGAAGTCCCTGTTTGGTAATAGCTTGTTTTGTTTGTGTGTTAGGGCAGAGGAGTGAGGATGAATAAATGGAGCTGCAAAGTGCAGAGCTGAGAGGAATCATGACATTTCCTTCAAAATACAGTTCTGATCTTAACTCTAATTTATCCATTGATGTGGTTAACAGAGAGGAAAACTACCTGCTCAAGGAGAGTGGAAAGCAGAGAGAAAGTTTGGCAATAAATCAGGAGAGAAAAGGATCAGGAGTTATTCTAAGCAGCTGGTGGAGGACGAGAACAGAGATGTCCCAACTATTAGCCAAGAGGAGCAGCCCCATCCACCTGGAATATCTGTCCAGAAGTGCTCATCATCATGAGTAGAGCCCAATGACAGTGCAGGAAAATCACAGCTGATGTGGCTCGTCAAATGAATTGGAGAGCTCCGCAGGATTTCTTAATATTTGATGGACAGCCCTCACACCCAGGAGATGTACAGTCCATGTCAGGAACTCTACAGCAGGAAGGATAGTAGAATTTCTTTTCAGACCCAAAATTTGAAAGGCAAGCAATTATTTAAGACAATGTGGGAGGTTGTTGTCAAATAAAAGTGATCAGTAATTTCCTTTAAAGGATCTGCCTTTGAAGGCAGAAAATAGAAATGAAGATGTGGCCAGGGAAATAAAAGAAGCAGCAGAAATTTTATCATTTGTTCACACATTCTGTAATTAAGAGAGTTGTAGTTTGGGTAGAAGATAATTTTTTAGTGGGAAGCCTTTCTATATCAGTGTACGGTAATGACAAAAAGATTGCAAAGAAGTAAAAAAACTATGTCTTTGTAAAAAGAGTTCAGGCAGCATGCAATTTGAAAATTCTTTCAGTGGGCTTTCAGGAGGCGTAGTGCTGAACTGGAGGAACTGGAATGGCTTGTTTGGAGTGTGATCTCAGCCTACCCAGGGCTGCTGGCTGCCAAGTGCTGAGCTCAGGCGCCATCCCAATGGACAGAACACATCCACTTGTGAAGCTAAACCAGCACTAAATGTTTTTCAGTTGATGTTCAGCTCAAAAGAAATCTGCAAATATTCAAATATTCAAATATTCATGGGCTGCTGTCCTAAGGTATGGAAGCTCCACTGGAGCAGTGGCTGTCACTCGCAAGAGGCCATGGAGTCACCTTCAGGACACTGTTGCTCAAACAGTGATTCACGGCCGTGGTGGATGGTTGGTGAGATATGAGAAAGTCTCATAATGACTGTCTGTAGTGCATTTTTGAGTCCCACACACGTACCCACACACCTTCCTCAGCACATGCACTCAAGCAGGCACACAGAGTCTATTAATGAGAAGCAAGGCCAAATCTCAGGAGTTTTCATAGCTTTTTTTTTAACTCAGCAATTTCACTCCAATTTTTTAAACAGTTTAAACAATATTTGTTATGTATAGAATTATTAAGCATTTTACTCACCATTCTCTTATCTTGTTATCTCTTTCTCTGGTGAGCGGTACGGTACCAAGATACAAAATGGCTGCTGTTTTCTTTAATGAAAATCAGATAGCTTTATGCTGAAAAAAAGTAATGGAAAAGAAATTAAAGACCTAGGGGGTACCATGGTACAGTGGAAGAAACTAGAAGAAAACAGGGGTGCAAAAAAGGGCAATATTGGTAACTGGAAATTAATGGATAGAAGTTACACAGATTTCATAGGAAAAATAACAATGTCAACATGTATAATTTATGGGCATCAGAATTGAGAAAAATATGTAATGCATGAAAGAATTTTAGAAATGCAATATCTTTTGTCTATCTTTACCAAAACCAGGTGAAATTCACAATAGAAAGAAAAGTATTCATGGTGATTCTCTATTCAGACAATAATTTTAGATCTGCTGTAGAACAGCTGTTGGAACTGCATGTTCAAAATTCACTGAACTTCAGTAATTAATATCTGAGATTGTTAAAAAAACCTATAAAAAAAGGTAGTGATAATTTTTTTAAGTGATCGATTTGCAAGAAAATTCCACATACATGATTTGAAGAAAACTAATATGATAACAGGCAAAATGCTAGGATGAAGGACCTGAGGAATTTCAGACCTGTGGAATTTCAGTCCAACATCAGCCTGAGGCAGAATAATGAAAGTCTCCACAGGGTACTCAGTCATGAAAGAGAAATGGTGAAAAACTGTTAAAAGATTAAGTTGTGTAATTGAATTCAGTTACATGACAAGGCAAACTAAGTGACAGTCTCGTAAGGTCAACATTTTAAGGCACCTGATACTTGGATTTTAAGAAGAACTTCTCTGCCACTTGATATTTCGATGAAGAAAGTAAAATTATATACACCCAGTACTACAACAGTTAAGTAGATTAAAATTAAACGCATGGATTAAGTAGATTAAAAATTAAGTAATTATTGCATTTCAGGCTACAGTTGGAAGAACTAGAAGGCAGCTCCAGGATTTACAAATACAGTTCTTGCTGCTGTGCACCATCATATCATACATCGTATATCTTATCATATATCATATCATACCATGAACAAGTTGAGATTATGTTTTTTAGCATTTTAGCTTTTTTTTTTTTTGCCCTGTAGTTACTGCTCATGCTGGATCATCACGTATCATCACTGAAGGTTTTAGAGGAATCAAATCCTGGCATTACACTGCATGCCAGCTTTCAGCCCTGGTACTGCTGGACATGAGCTGAGACTGAAAAAATACTGAATTGTAGACTAAGGTATATTTTAAAAAAGTACAGGTTTTGAATGTAGGATTATTTTTTGGTGTTTGGGGAAGTAAATGCTCTCACACTGTGTATCATATTCGCAGAACTGAGGTGAACATCTGAGGAAGCTGTAACTGAAAAGGCCCTTAAAGCCTTGCTAATGTATTATTTAATCTCCAGCTCCTCCCCATGAGCAGCCCAACGCAGGGTCCTGATTCTGGATGAAAGTTCTTTGGCACTGCTTCAATACAAATCAGTAATAATAAGTAAAAGATCATCCTGGCATTGGTCAGCCTCCTTTCCTGCTTGCTCTCCAGCTTTGAGGTACAGTGAGTATCTACAGGAGGAAGCTGGCCTTAATTGAACAGCTCTGAAACCCACAAATTTAATAGAAGAGAAATCAATTTTGTAGCAGAGCAAAAATGTGCAGAACATTTTGTAGATTTTCTCCCTCCAAACCACCCAATACAAAGTAATAACAGCGGCAAGGCAGGGCTCACACATCTTGTCTGCTCTGGGTAGTAAATTTTTCTGAGTGCCAATTGACCTCTTAAACTGAATCGGAAACAGTGGACTAGGACATTGACCTGAATGACTCAGAAAAGTGATGCAAATTATTTTCTTGAGGCATTTAATGTGGGAAGAACTCCAATAAGAGGTTAGTAGTATGTTGGAGGGTGCTGTAAGATATAGGCTTTTAAGGTGTTTAGGTCAGTTGCTTACAACTGGTGAACAACCTAAAGAAATTGTAGGATAATAGTGAAGAAAACATATTTAATAACAAGTCTTTGGCTTCCTACTGTGCAGTATTTGTTCAGATTTTCTAAATAATAGGGTTCTCACCTTGATCTTACACTGGTATTCATACATTCAAGTTTACAGAGACAATTATGATAATTTAATCGGACTACAAGCATCATAAAAAACCAAAACAAACCAACAACAAACGTGACTCAGCTTTGGGAAGTGGTTGTGCCAATTCTGAGTGACCAGGGAGCCTTCAGCTGTCCTGGCCACTTGTCTCTCTTTCCAGGGTGATCTCCACTGTTCGTCTCCATGATTAGGCTGCTTTTAAACTTAGTCAACTCCAAGACCAACACTGCTGGCCTTTTGCCATTTCTGAAGTGCAGAACAGCCCTTGTCAATGCCTAGTTCAAGTTCCCCTGCGTACAGTAGTCTACCAAAAAAAAGCCTCACTTTTCCCATTCTTCCACAAAACAGCTCTATAAATCTTCCCCATTTCCATTCTCCCTTCAAATTTGCAGTTCTCCTAAAAATGCTTAAATACATAGCCTGCTTTATCCTCCTTTTTAATGTCTGCTGTTATTTGGTTTTTAATGCATTTCCCCTTAAAAATAGAAGTCCAGATACCATCTGCGAACACTGTCATTTTGTCCTTCCTTTAAAAACAGGGACATACTCAGTCTCAAGTTATCTTAGCCCCACTGAATCCACCCTGTTTTCCGAGCTGCACTGCATTGTCGCAGCCCAGAAATTCTCATCTCCTGCTGGGATTTCCTGGAATTGAAAAGTTTCAAGCCTCGCAGCTGCTGCCAGGGTCTCTCTCCTCGCAGTCCCTCTGAGTGCCGCTGTTTTTTGCATGTTCTCTCACACAACTTTCAGCCTGGCTATTTTTGAGCAGCAGTCCCTGGAGTCCCCCAGCCCTGACCTGCAGCTCGTACAGACAATTGCCCCCAAACCCCACGGATTTTTCGGCACTTACCCCTCTGAATGCAGGAAGGGTTGCTGCTTGCAGGCCCTGTTCAGGCTCCCTGTCACATCCTGGTGGCTGCTGGCCCTTTTCACTTGGAATCAGTCCCACGACAGTAGGACCAGACCTGCCCACACGCCTCTAATTATAGGCTTGGTGTGGGTGAGCATTTGTAAGAGCGATCCCCTCGATGCTGGATAGGACAGATGTTGCCTTTTCTTTTCTCTCTTTGTATCTAATCCATGAACATTCTCCCCTCCTGAAGTTTTGTTAGTTTGCAGAAAAGCAAGACGAGGCTGTTTGAGCCCTCGGAGGGGTTGTTGTGTGTGACAATCAAACAAAATGAAACACTGTCCTGAGCTAACTCGCTCTTGTGAGCTCATGTTACAGAGAATGACTGACCCTCCACTGCGGGGGAGTTCAGAGCAGCAGCTTCATTTCCTTGGTTTGTGTTTCCCACCAGCCTTGGCAAAGCAAACCCTTGGATGTTTTCATATAACCAAACCTCTTTATATATTTTTCAAAATTTTTTTAATTTTTTTTTTTTTAAAAATCAAGGGCAGACTAGCTTCTTTTAAAAAGAGGGAGTAAGAAAAATAGTCTTACAATTTAGGGACAATATGAATGTCTGAGCATTTAATAGCTTTTACTAGTGAAGTTACTGAAGCTCTTCTACCCTCTACCGTTTTGACTAATCGATGTCCTCTTGGGCCCTGTGGGATTTTCAGATTCGATGTCTCTGTACCAAGCTCTCTTATCAGCTGCCATGCTCTGAATATAACTGGTGTACACTGATATTACTGTGATCCACCTGGATCAGAGAAACTGCAGGCACTTTCATTCAGAATCGTTTCAGGAGAAGTCTGGGATGATGATAATCATGCCATTCATCCTTTCATGACTTGTAAATCCCAGATTTTCCTGTGTGCTCTGGGGACTGTGAGTCACATCCACGTCAGGACCCAGCTCTTTCAGCTCCTGGGCCAGACCTCAGGTCCTGCAGTGCTATCTGCAGGATGGCTGCTGCCATCATCACCTGCTCAGGCAGCTCTGTAGGAGCGACTGTCACCCTTAGTCAAGGAGTGGTTCAAGTGCCCGAGGGCAGGAAGTCACTTGGGCTGGATCTGTGGTTCACTTAAGGAGCCAGTTTGTGGTCCTGAGATATGTGTATTGCCTGAAAGAAGATATTTCAGAAATAACACCCGAAAAAGTGTTTCTCCATATGCTGAATTGTAGACAAGGCAACCAAGACTGCAAGGCACTGTGCAAACCGAATTGAGTGACTGTCACTCCTTGTGGCACATGGCACCTCCAGGAATGTTTGAGTCTGGGGCTGGTTCTTGTTGGCAGAGTGGTACAAGGCAGTGCCATATATGAAAATAATCATTAGAAAAATGTCCCAGAGGAATGCAGAGGAAGCAGTGGCCAGTAAGGGACTGCATCTCGTATTTAATTGCTGCTTACTGACAATGCGTGTGTAATTCCAGGTAAGACAGAAGAGATGCAGCTAATAAGAAATTCTTGACACTTGAGTCTACCTTCATTGCCTGGGAGATGGAGCTTTGGCAGCAGTTACAGGACATGGATCTCCTCTGAAAAACGCAGCTCATCAGATAAGTCTGGGGAGGAATGAGTTTGGGGAGCCAAGGGAAAGAGATAAGGAATGTCATGTGCCTTCCCGTGCCTCATACGTAAAAATTCTGGTATTTAAATGGATGCAGTGAAACTGGTGCCTCTGTTAGTAGGAAACATCTTCAGAAACTGATCTACATCTTTGTGTGGAGATCAGACTCTACTGAAACATTTTTTTTTAGGGGACCAGGATTGATGGATATGCTCAAATATTTTGCTGTTCTTTCCAGAGTCTTTGAGTGTGAGTGCTGAAGCAGAGCCACTGAGTTTCACTGTCAGTGTATTTCAGAGGAATACACAGTGGTGTGGTTAAATTAATGCAGGCCAGTACGACAACCCAGAATTAATAATAATAAATAACAAAAATAATTTCTAACCCATATTAGAAATATGAGGTGTAGGTCCTTTTAGGAATGGTCAATATTTCTAGGCCCTTTTTTATGTCTTAAAAGGCACAACAGAATTTTGTGGGCAGGAAGAAAAGTCTGGCTTCTGCAGCTGCCTCTGACAATGTGCAAGTGAACACATCCAGTGGCTTTATAAATGTCAGCATGAGAATTATCAAGGACGTAAATGCATTTTGGTAGCAGTGGCCTTCACATAGGTAGGAAAAAGAGGATCAAAACACTCACTGAGAATTATGTTCTCCAAAGGAATCTCAGAAACTGTGTTTCAAGTGCAGCAATATATAAATTACTGAGGCTTTCATAGAAGGATAAGTGTATAAAATTGTAAAAGCAACATTTTTCGCGCTCTCATTTCAATTTTAGATTGAGGATGGTTAATGAATTTCTTAGCTTGGAGGGAGGTCATCTGGAAGTAGCTTTGTGTACTCCAGCCCCTAGAGAATTGTTAGTATGTATAGACAAAGACCACTCAGCTCCTTGGAGAATCTTACCTGCAGTATCTGAGTGTCACAGCCAAGAATAAAAGATTTGCTCGATATTTATATTGTTTAACTCCAGTGTGTTCATTCCGGTCAAGTGAACAACTTTTAAATTGAATAGAGACAAAACCAATTTGCCTTAGTATATACTCTCCAGTATCACACAACGGTAATGAAAGGAATATTCTTGAAGTTATAAATATTTATGATTTTCCATGATACATGCTGGCTGTTAATTAAATCACTCAAAGCAAGCAAAGATAATATTAACTATTGGGTTTGTGAGCTGGAGACTTATGGAGTACAGGATTTGAAGGAAATAGGACTAGAAAAGAGGGTTTTTGAGCAGATGATGAAAGTAACCATATCAGAGAGGATTCATTAGGGACAGCCAGATTTGCTTTACAAGTAAAGAGCAGAATTAAAGGGAAGAGGGTGAAGTTCATTATTCTGAATGCTTTATCTCTTATTAATGCTAGAATATTAAACTTATTTGAAAGAATCAGGTGAGATAAGAGGGAATAACTGTAGATTTGCCTTGAAAATTGAAAGACAGACGCAAAAATCTTGAATAGGATTTTGATAAAAGCATGGCTCTGACAAGCTCATCTACAGCCCAGAAGAAAACTAATCATCTACGGCTCTGAATACCAGCATTTGGCCCCAAGTTTTCCTAGCATCCCAAAAAAAGGAAAAAGCTCTGGGATGACACCACTGCCAGCCTGTATTTTCACATATTGCTTATGTTTCCGGTGTTGCAAGGCCCCTGTGGCAGCAGGGAGGAGAGGTTTGTGTTCTGCAGCTCTGCTGTGGGCGTGCTCTGCTTGTGCAAGGGCTGCTGGTGAGGCAGGTTCTTTCTGGAAGTTTTTATATCCTTGATAGCTAAAGATAAAGAACAGATTATTGGCTCTGGTTTGTCCTGGAAATATGCCACAAAAATAGATTTGGGCACGCTATCGACTTCTGCTCCTGAATTATTGGGAACAGAGCAACTTAAAGCAGCTTGGAGACTACTTGGAATTATGAAGTCCCTGAGACTGTGTTATGGCAAAGGAGAATCAGAGAGCCCAAGTTTTGTAGAGACTCCATCCAGACAGATTTATTGATAGGTCAGTGATAGGTCAATTGTCTAGTGGCAACTCCCACTCCAGTCAGCTTCAGTTATGGAAGAATAACTCAAATAAATGTTGGGAATGCACAAGATTTTTGCTTTGTTTCTGTCCCAGCAGCTTTTCAAACAACTGCTAGAGCCAGGGGCTACACAGAATACCCTGACTGCATTGAAGTCTCAGCAAAATCACCTTCCAGTGTTTGGTTTTTTTTTTTAGCTTCTATATAACAAACATATATTTGAGAATGGAGCCTGCTGTAGGAAAAAAAAAAAAACAAACAAAACCAAAGAAGACAGACCAGAAGATCTTGGTAGGCTTATTCCTGCAAATTTATGGTTATTTTACAAGGATTTTTCAATATATTGTAGTGTATTAGAGTAGCATGAAAAAAATCTGAAAAGTCACAGGTTAACAGAGGACCAAAAGTAGAAAAAGAGACAACTGCACAAACTGAACACTGAGGTCTCTGCCTATTAGTGCTATTCAGTTAATTTTAATTATTCTCGCGATTTTAGTTCTGGGATCACAAATATTTATGAGGCTCATTTTGATAGGCTGTGATTTTGGAGAGAAGAGAAACTGCTGTGTTATGTAGTAGAGTCATTTTTGTTTTCAAAGAATTCTGACAAAAAATGGCCCTTGTTTTCTTATTAGTATCCCAGCACATAAGCCTTTATGAAAAACATGTGTTTTCTCCTGAAATTATTTTTCTGATGTCACATATAAAGTAAATACAGATGATGTAAGTGGACCAAATAGTTCATATTTTGGATTGCTCATTATTGCTGTCCCTTTTTCTAGAAGAGTTTCAAGAAGTTTTTTTGTGTGGTTGTTTTACCTTACCCCATCATCACAAGAGTGTCACAAGAGAGCAAAGTGACTGAGGCTGAAAGTTTCGTAATGGCTTTCTTATCAATTTACCTTTGGTATGATTTCTGTAGTGAGCACATGCTTAAGGAGTATAAAATTAAATTTGTATTGTAATTCTGAAGCACTTACTGTTTGGCACAATATTTAAATAATGTAAAAGATGGTATGCAAATCATAATACGTCCTTTAAATCCCTGGAGAAATGGGGCACATTTGATTTTAAAAAGCACTACCTTTCAACATGACAGCCAAACATATTGAATGGTGCATCTCACTTGACATTTTAAAGATTCAATTTCAATTGTTCTGAAAAGATGGTTTACCTTGTTGTAAAGATATGAAAGAATTGCCTGTCCAGGGCTTTGTCAAAGGCAGATTGTCTCATGAAATATCAAACCCTTGCATTATTTGAATTAGCACCATTAATACAAAGTGATAGTATCCAGATTTCGCACAAGTAACAATTTAAATTTTTTAATATAGAAAAAAGCAAGGAGGAAGATTATTTGCCACCAGCAACACACAGCTGCTGTCAATGTGGTTTATTTCACCTTTATCTCATAAAATAAATCCCTCTTGTTCTAAAAATACATTAGCAAAGGGCAGTGTTGATGTCTACTATACCAAAGAATAAAAATTAACTCAAGAAATAGCATATGAAAAAAAAAGAAAACAGAACAATGCAAGGGGAAGAAATTAATGCAGTATTCTAGCTTTAGGTGAACTGGTTGGGTGAGAAAATGCATATTTTTAAGTGGTCTAAGCAGCTGTACCACACTCGTAGCAGAAGTCAGCAGCCTAGATGAACTGTCATGTTTTATCAGAACACTGTTGAAATCTGTAGCTTAAAGTGAAACAAAATGGAACATGTATTTTTGAAAGAATGTGACTTATTTTTCTTAAAAACTTCAAATTAGATTTTAGAATTCCAAAAGTGGCACAGACAAGTATGGAGGCAGGAGAGGATGGGCTTTAGAGAAATCTTGACTTCAATAGGACATTTTTTCCTTCCTGTGAGAAGTGGTGCCACACATGGCACAGATCACACTCCTGCTCATGCCATTAAACCCAGTTCCCGGCCCTGCTGCAAACTTTTTTGTGATCCTGAGGAAAATATTTTCATGTATTTTGCTTCAGTTCCTGACTGTAAGAAGGGCAAAATAAGTCTTTCCTTCTCTAAGTCTCCTTAATTTGTGCAACTCTGGCGCAGAGAGCCATGTGTTTTTTTATGGAGGATGTTCAAGATGTTGTAATTATTGGTTCCAGATATTTCCAAACTGTGTAGAAGTACCTGGGGAACAGAAGAGGGAGTCCCTTCTTGCTCAAGAAGGGTATCTTGCCAAGGCATCTCCTTAAGAGGTAAAGAAGGATGAATTTCATGCTCCAGATGGGTTCTGGATTCCACCCTGCCCATGTGAAGGTGATAAATAAAAGGTACTGAAGAGTGACTCTGAGCAGGCAGACACCTGATTCATCAAATATCCTGAGCAAGCTCCTTCGGCAAACTTCACAGGAGGTGACAGGGCACTGACACCTCAAAATTAATGCTGATAATTTGAAACACACCTGCTCCTCAGCCACATTCAGCTTGTGTAACACCAACACCTTGTGGTGAGCCTCACTGGAAGCGTTCTGGAATAGCTAGTGGTGAGGATGGGACAGAATAGAGTTGCCCAATGTGACTGATACACATAATTTCTGCACCCAAATGATAAACCTCTCATCAGATGTAAAAATTAGTTGCATGCCTTAGACAATGGCTGGTAGTTAAAAAATGAAAGAATTTTTGTGGTTAGCTTGTGTTGAAACAAAGGAACCTTAGCTTATTTTGGCTGATGCCGATAACTCTTAGTGGTCTGGTTTTGCTAATCAGTGCAATTGAAATGCTGACAAATTTGGAGTGGCAATGCTAATCCAAATGGTGTAGCCCAAGCCTGACCTCAGCATCATCACAAAGGCAAAGTAGATGTGGAAAATTCAGCTTCACTGGTAAAGAGAAAATAGTTATGTACTGAAGACCGCCAGAAAATTCAATTTCTCAGCAGTACAATACAGTTTTGATAAAGGAGATAACTGTTCCAGGTATAGAAAAGAATCCCAGCTAGTTACTATTAATGTGTTGTCGTCATAATCTCAGTTCACAGGAGTGTACATGGAGAAAAGCTGACAGCGCCAGCTTGGAAACAGAGCTTTTGTAGTGGGCTGGACAAATTTTTCAGTCTGTTGAGGGAGTCTTGTTAATCCTTTGCTGCTGACTGCAGTGTCCTGTTTCAGCTGGTGAGTCTTGCTGCAGTTTTCAGGCACTCCTGGCCCAGCCTCAGCAAACAGCCAGGGCTTGCCACATGCTGGGCTGCACAGCCCCACAGCCACAGAACATGGACCTGAAAAGGGGGAAGAGCTTAAGGAAATATTTGTCAGTAAAATGGGACAGTTTTGTAGCACCTAGCCAACATAATTCATATAAATCCTGGTTTTATTTCATGTTAGGTCAAAGCATTGGTTCACGTAGGCTGAGAACAAGAAGTGTGTGTTATCAAACTATTTTTTTTAAGACTTACTAGTTAATGACTAATTATTAACATCCAGGATGTGTTTGCCATTTTACTCAGGCTCTATTAGAGTTTTCATTTGGGACAGGAGTGTGCTTTTGAAGGGAATCACTCATTCCATTTTCCCCACTTACCATACTTTGGTTTACATGACAGAGTGGAGTGGATGCATCAGCAAGGTTTATTTTGGTTAAAGCTAAGCAAGAAGTGTCCTCTGAAAGTGTATCTAATGTCCTGCAGATGCCACAGGCTCAGGCTGGAGTCAGCCTGATGTACCCTGCCCAGGCAGGAACAATGTTGAACTCTGCAGAGCTTTTTCTGATGTGCTGTGCCATGTGCTAATGGAGAGCTGGGCACACGAAACTGCAATTTAGGAGAACTTCTACCTCTCTGGAACACCATTAGATTATATACTTACATATTGCCATTTTCCCCAGATATTATTGTGACTTCTTCAGCTCCCATGCAACCTCTGTGTACATGACCTAGATGCTTTTTCCAGAGAAACTCAACTCTTGAAATGTTCCCAGGAATTTCTGTATCAATGTAGTTCAAGTATGTGTTGCCTGGTTTGAAAGTTCCCCTGCCAAAAGAAAAGCACAGAAGGGATGCTCAGTGTTCTACACAAATGAGGGGGAAAAGAAAAGCTTGAGTTTAGGTAGCAAGGGAGATGAGCTGTGGGGTACCATGAGAGTTGGAGCTTTGAATATTATTGTTATAATTTTATGAACTTTTTAAATAGAGTAGCTGAAATTCCTGTGCCTTTCAGGATGAAAACACTAATATAAGTTAGCATAACCTTTGTCAGTATTGCCAAAGTTAATTCCTTATGTTACTTTTAAAAAATAAGATCTATCTTCAAATAAATCCAAGTCAAAAAGTTCTCTCAGTGTTCCTGATTGCTCTCAACCATGAAGCAAATTGAAAATTATAGTTTACATTTGTGCCTTCCGTGGTATCAGTGTTCACTCTAACAGAACACACACTGCAGTGTGGCATTAACATTGAAATTATCCGTGGGTGTATTGCTGCAGTGGTGTATTTATAACCAAAGGTGCTCCTGGTACAGACCAGTGACAGAGCTGTGCTCAAACACACAGGAGGTTGGTTTTACAATATTTAAGATATGTTCCTGACCAGTGTCTGTTTATTGAGATTTAAATTCACATTCACTGGAAAAAGCCAGGCTGAGCAGACAGGAATCCCATATTCCAGCGCCTTCGTGGGCAAGCTGCAACTTTCTTATTCCCATATTCCCCAGAGGAGGGGATGAGTAAATGACTGTACATCCCTGAGCCCTTTGCCTTCTCAGAGATCACCAAATCCCATGTGAGTCCAGCAGCAGTCACAGAGCTCTTCCCCACTTTGCTGTGCTAACATCAACCTCCGAAAACAAAAGAAAATACAGAGCAAGAGGGATTTTCAGCAGCAAGCTGATTTTTGAGACAATCTGCAGCATGAGGAACTTCAATCACTTACCAGCTGCTTTTATTACCAGGATAAATCACAGGGAACGCAGAGCAAGGTGAGGCCTGTAAAAATAGCTGTACATATATTCCATATGGTAACAGTGATAGAGTCACTTTTTCAGCAGCCACATTAAACTTACTTGTCAATGGTATATTTTTTTCTGATCCCATTAGTTCCAGTCAAGGCTACATCTATATTTCCCTTCATGGTTTCTGTTGCACGTACTCTGACATGTATCTCTTTTCGCCAGCCTTTGAAAGCAAAATCAAATGGATTACGGTTGTAAGGAGGTTTCTTTCCTAAGGGTAAAATTTCTTATATGTTTCAGTGTCTCTAAGAGAGAGAAAAGGATTGCAGAAATGTGTTTATGAGCAAATGACACCTGTGATGAATTACAGTTTATTTATTAATTTTCCTATTTCCCAGTCCTGTGACTGTTTCTACATTAATCACAACTAAACCTGTATTTCTTATTGCTCCCTGCCATTTTGACTTCATGAGCTTGGCAAAAATATCTGGGTTTTATACATTTTTATCAATAAAAACAACTTAATATTTGAAAATTTGAAATTTAGAACAGAAACTTCCAGCATAACATTCCTCCCACCTTTCTTCAGTTTTATAGAATTTCTGAAGCCATCATGTAATAACCAAGATCAGCTCAAAGGTGAGGATCATTTGTTCTGTTTTTACAACTAGCTCAGCTTTCCAAAATAACGCTGGCACTGCATGTTCCTAACATCTTAAATTCTAGATCTTGTACTGAGTGCAACTCGTTAGCTCCAGCAGCTCTCTGCAGAAGTGTAAGGTCCTTTTTCACACATAATTCATTACCACTTTAGAATACACCACAAAATGAGTACTCACGAGCATATGGAGGGGAGGGCCCTGTGTTTAAATAAACCTTTTGGTGTTCTTTTTCAGTTTTATGTAAAAACTCGTCAGCATAATGACCCATCAGTGGGCATCCTTCCTTCGGACATGGGAAGCAGTCTCCCTAGGGGAAAAAAACAATGTGTAGTATAAAACATTATCTATTTTAATCTCGCTTCTTAAGTTTTAAGAAATTAGGGTATTTCAGCTTTTTCTTGGCTTCTTTTATTTTTTTTTTAAAGATACTTTCTTCTCAGTTCAGATCATATCTTCAGTATTTATCACTGTGGTTGAAAATGAGCTGAGGTGGTCTTCCAGCTTATTTCATCTGGCTGAAAATCAGGGAGAAACAGGCTGGAATCTGGCCTCATTCCTTGTAGATAGAGACCAGAAATAAATTCCATAATGAATGTTGTGCCTTGCAACCTGATCCATAAAATCCACGTAACATATTCATCTTTCATAGGGTCTACTGGAAGGTTTTCTGCTAGTTATGAGTAACCTCATTTCCAAAGAGGTCTGGCTGGATATCTGACTCATATGGTAAAAATATTTATGTTTAGGAATATTCAAGGTTGGGCTTTCGATTTGGGATTTGTTCTGTCTGCTCTTCAGCCTTTATTCCCATGCAGAGCTTTAATGAAATTAATCTTCCTACATAGATCAGACAATCAGATCAAGACCTTGACATCCATTAAAAAAAAAAAAAAAAGAAAAAAGAAAAGAAAAACATGAAAGCAAATAATTACAGTTGGAAATTCTTATATTTAGGTAGTTCAGTTTTGGTACATCAGAGGTTCTGCTGGAGCTGGTCTTTGTGGACCTTTGGCTATTTGTGCATTTCATGAATAAAAGGCTAAATCATCATCATCACTTGTCTATTGTAAAATTGCCTGGGTTTGGGTATGGTGTGAATGAAGGTAGGCAGTGGTTCTGAATGTCCCCTGTGCCCATATCCCATGATCCCAAGTGTGGAAGTTGTCCCAGAAATCATTAAAAGAAGATGGCAGGGCTCTAGGCCCTCAGATAAATAGAGACCTGGCACTTACCAACACAAACTCTCGGTATGTGTCACACTGATAGCCAACAAATCCCTTTGGAGTGATGATGCTCTCAGCATAATACCTGAGACTTCTTTTATGTCCACATCCAAAAGATCTGTATGCTGGGGAAAAAAAACCCAAAACAAACAACCAAAAATACCCAACAGGTAAAAAGCAATTAAAGCTATACATTAATGTAAAGTCCATGCCAAAACAACATTTTGAGGTCTCTTTTCCTCAAAAGCACTTACACACATAGTGAGGTCTCAGGTAAAAAAAAAAAAAAAAAAAAAAAAAAAAAAAAAAAGAAAAACAAAAAAAAACCAAGGAAGACATTTAAAGTGTGAATTATTTGGTTTTGTAGTAAAAAAATGTATTTATGCCTAATTATATTTTTTTCTATTGGAACAAGGTAGTTTTTAACAGAGGTGGAGATGCACCAAGGTGAAATAAGAAGCCTTTAGAGTATTCCCCTTTGATATTTCAAAGACTGGAATGTTTCATAGCGATAGTTTTTGTAAAGCATACAGTAGTTACAATGAAGTAGTTTTTCTTTTCTTACAGTAATCACATCATAGTACTCTGTAAAATCACAGTTTCCACTAATTTCTAGAATTAAAGGTAATTTCAGCAATCATTTTAAATTCAGTGGCTTTCAGTGTTTTTAAGCTCTAGAAAATCTGCAGTTGTTCGATAGCAATTCTGTGAAATTCTCTAAAAAGAAGGATGTTTGGCAATGTGTCCTTGATTTTGTCAGAACTATTTGAACCAAATACACTTTCCCATCACACTGAAATTTATAAGCAGCAAGTAAGGAAAGAAGAAAGTGCTATTTGGGATACATTTACAGGTCCCTTATAGCAAATGTTGTCTTCATTGATTCCGAGGTCTCTCCTTTATCAAAACAGAATCTACTAAAGTTAGGTTGGTTTTATAAAACTGGGCTCTATTCCACTGCAGTGTGTGGTGGGGGCTCACCAAAACACGGGGAAGTCTGGGAGGCACTGAAGTTATTGCAAGCTAGCACAGTTTACAATGAAATCAAAATTCCCCCTAATGTCAATGTTTGTGCATCTCAAAGATAGACCAGCTGGTGCTGACCAGTTGACACACTGTTCTTCACGCGAGGAAAGAAAAGAAACCCCACACTAAAACCTCGCTGAAAAGTACTTGCTGTCTGTTTTTCTTGAAAATAATCTGCCTCATCAAGGCATCCTGAGTATGTTTTCTTTATAGCTCCTTCTTTAATTCAGAAGGGTTTGTGCTTTTAACTTTAAACCCCTTAGCTCTTACAGCTGACTCAATCTATGTTAGTGGCAAATTCACTTAACGCCTGCAGGCTCTCTACTGCATCAAAAACCTTAGGAAAAACGTCACTAAGTATTATTTCTAAAGCACTTTGTACATAAAAGCACTACATAAATGTAAACATTAGCAAACAAAAGAGAGGTTACCAAACAAAGTAAGGTTTAACCGAGAGGAGGGAGTTAAGGCTGTCTCTATTTTCAGGAGCTGCATGAACAACCAACTCCATCTGCTCGTGTTCAATAGAGCTGACTTTCTCCTTCAAGACAAAACATTGTTTAGAGCCTTGTGAAATGTCTCTGGAATTTTATTTTATTTTTTGGATAAAAATGCAGACATTTTTATGCATTTCAATTAGAAAGTGTTTTTGTTCCAAGTGACTTTGAGCACAGCCAGCTTTCTGTTCTCTTTATTACTAAGTTCTCAACCAGTTCTAAGGGGGACCATTTTTGAAAGCAAATTATTTAACTAGTGGTAGGGATTTCAAAACATTTAGCTGTGAATAACAGATGTTCTCATTTCTGTAGGTTAGGATCAGAAGACAGGATTTGGTGGATCTATTGTACTGGATCCCAGGGTAATTCTGATTAACTGCCCAGTTTTCTTTGAAGAACTACTAATGGAGCAGTCATTTTACCATCTTTTATATTTCTAACCTTGGGCTGTTCCCTTTGAATATACTGAAGCTTAATGGCATGGATGAATCCCAGTAATATTGGGAGCGATGTCTTCCTAGGGAGAAGGGAAGCTCAGATTTTAAAATACTCATTTTTGCATTATCCACGAATGAAATTTTACCAGTCCTTCATGTGAGGAATTCCCACGGAGGTCAGCCTGTCGTCACAGGGGCAGGCTCTTATAAAGCTTGTGATGAGCAATTTTGCATGCTTTAACTGAAGTTTTCATCTGGAATTTGCCTTGGTTAGTACCAAAGAAAATTGGAGGGGATTTCAGAGGCAGCTTTAAGTGTTCAATCTTTTGAGCATTGTCTCCCTATTCCAAATCTGAGCTATATAAATAACATATACATTCAAAAGGCCTTAACTTATCCCAGCCTTTGTTCTGACCATAACTTACAATGAGGTATTACCTTAAATACCTTTAAACACTTTAAAATTCTTTTACCTCTCATCAGGTCATTGATATCCCGAGTTCCAGGAGGTACACGAAGCTGGTTGCATCCTGGCATCTTCTTCCCACCATTTGGGTAAAAATCCAGGTGGCCACAAGTCTGAAGAATCCCTGGAGCTGAAACACACAATGGGTCCTGGCAGATCACTCTCAGGTATTCTGCGGCCGACCTATGTGTCGATGGCAGCCTTTGCAAGAAAACTTACCAAAATCAAAGAAAAGATGACCAGCATGAGTGTGAATTATATCAACAAATTTTGCATCTGAGGGATCCAGCCTAACCATTGTGGGAGTGTACTGGAAAAGGGGCCCAGCTGGATCCAAACCTAAATGGATGGAGATACATACGATTGAGTAAATAATACTATATATGTATATATCATCACAATCAGGTTGTGTGCACTATAGGGCATTACATTTCTGCCTTTACTCCACGTCTAAAAATCCATTTTGTGGTCCATAGCCAAGAAAAAACAGGCAGGATATAAATAGAAAGCTTACTGAAGGCATTGCAGCACAGTAAAATGCCAATGGCTGCTTGGCTTACTTTTGGGGAAACTGTTAGAAGAAGAGGTTTGGTTGGGGTTTTTTTGGTCATGTTAGTGAAAAATATGAAATCTTCACATGTTACTCTGAGCACGTAGATTTTTATTTGGCCAGAAGTCTATTTTTATTTCCAGAATATCTTCGCTGAAAATGGTACCCCTTCACATCAGTGTCAGTGAGGTCACTTTGGAGATAAGGAAAGACAGCTCTGATCCCAAATCCCTGAATTACTTGTGGGACTGCTTACTGTCTGCATTAAAAACTGCATTTTTGCCTTAGACAAAGCAATGTCCATGCAGGGAAAGGAACTGACTGGAGGAGAAGAAAAACAGAAAATATTGAGTTTTTAAAATGAAGTGGTGTTTGACTGTGCCACGACTTGTGTGTCACCATGCTGGCTGGACACTTCCTTTTTATATATCAGAACATTGCAGTCTACTGTGTGTTTATAAAGCAGCAGTAATTCTTCAGTTCTCTTAAGTTGCATGAAAATACAAATTTTCATCATCTGAAATAGCTGCAGTACCTGTTATTCTTCCAATGCCAGGTTTCCTCCTCCCTGCCTCCCCTGCAACGTGTGCTCCAAGACTGTGGCCGATGAAATGGATGTTGGCAGGAGAGTAGCCATAGTCTTTCTGGGAAGATTTATGCAAAGGAGAAAAAAAACAGTGTGGGGATGCAAGCCTGTGACACTGCAGCATGTCCCCAAGCAGTGCCAGGATGTGGCCAGACCACTGGGTGATGGAGGTGAGTGTCCTGGTGGAAAGTTACAGTTCTGGGTGATGGGATATCTGCCTAAAGAGAAGCAATTCCCCACTCATCCCACCCCTCTTCATTTTCAGGGTGTTCATGGCTATTTACTCTCTGATCCCGACATACTAAACACAGGGGATTTAATTTTTAATTTCAGATTTTCAAATTTTTGAACTGCTGAAAAGTCATGTTAGAGTAGTTTCTCAAAATCAATTATGACACTAAAGCAGTTATTTTCATTTGCGTGGGGTTAGAGCCCTTTTACAACATTCTGAGCTGCTTCACTGGGCGCCTCTGTGCTTCCTGGCTCTGTTGACTCAAACCTAAAGGCGCCACTCTGAACACAACGTTTACCACTGGCTTTCACATTCCAGGGATATTTTACCTCGAGGAAGTTCACCAGGTACTCCAGCTCAGCCCCCACGATGCGGACGTTGTTGACTGCGTCCGTGTAGAGCCCACTGGAGCCACCCCTCCAGTCTGTCAAAATGCAGTTCACATCCTCGGTGTGAAACAGGAACTGGTGCAGAACAGGGAAACAACAGAGAGGAAGTAAACAGCTATTGATTACAATTGCAGCAGGGCACATGCAAACTGTATTTTGTTTTGTTTGTGCGACTGGCAAAGATACATCCTTAATGTATTAATTCCTACTGATGCTGAAGATCAACACAAGGAGGCAGAGTGGAACCAGTGATTAGAGGACACTCACTAGCTTCCTTCAGTTCTGTTTTCCATTCCAGATGGAAATTTCCAAGGAAATTCCATTTCCTTGGTTGGCGCTAGGGTACCAACTTCACTTAATGACAGTACCCCTGTCATCAAAAGAGGTCCAAACTTTATTCTTCAAATTTTTTATGCTTGGCTCATCTAAAAGGATTCTCAAATTTGTACTTGAATTGTTGAGCCCTAAAGTTCATACATTCTAAACAAAACATTGTATTTATACACTTCTGCCAACAGAAGTTTCTGATTTTGTTTTTTATTCCAAAACGATTTCATTTTTGAAATGTGCCTGAGTAAAATGAAACCATTCTGCTGAACAAAGCCTTTTGTTTTTATTAGATCAAATGTCTTACTCGAACAGACACATTTATTGTGACCTTTTGCTGAGGTGAGAAAACGTATTGCTTTTACCCCCTTTATTATTGGCGAGGAATTGTAAAATCAATTGATTATAGCTTTCCCTGGGGAGGTGAGCACAGCAAAAGGGCATTCAGCAGAAGGCTGAGGTGCACTATACTCATAGCCAGGGACAAGAGTGTGGTCATGTGGAGCTGGGCTTCATTCTGACTTTTGTGTTCCTTATATATCCCCTGAATTAACAAGGGAAGAGAGGTGTAAATTTGACATGGGAATTTCAAGCCAGATGTGGATATTTAAACCTTCAAATACAAGTAAAATGACTGTGAAACAATAGTTGTACATACCCTGCATATGCTTGTTATCCAGGGGAGGTCTGCTCCAGCAAGGTGGCCGTGGATAATGAAGCGAGTTTTCCTGTGTGTTCGGAAATTCGAAGCTTTTATAGTTGAAGGATTTGTAGCTGAAATTTTCTGTGCCAAAAGAACCAAACAACCAACAAACACAACAAGGAGGTGATTGCTCCATCCCACTGCACGTTTTGATAAAGGGCAGAGCACCCCAGAGGTTAGGGCACAGTTCTGGACCCTGAAGAGATGGGGCTTATTTCTCATTCCCAAACCACCTTTCAGGGGGAAATCAATGAATCACTTCAGGGAATGATTCACTTCCTCTGGTTAATTGAACTAATGATAGCGGCATCTTTTGCACAATGCTTTGAGATATATTGGTACAACATGCCATGTGAGTACAAGATTTTATCAGACTTGGCTGTAGAAATGCAAAGATAGCATCTTCTGAAAGGTATTATGTGGTTGACTTTGAAATTGTACCTATTTTTCTATCTTTTTTCCTTTGAAGATAAGACCTTCATTGTTTCATTTATATTTTATGAGAAAGACCACCAGGCTTACAAAGTCAGAGGCTGTAGGTATTTTAGTGTGTATTGAGAAAGAAGATATTCTTTTCTTTTAAATAAATTCCGAATACTAGCTCTTTTGTATTTTTTGTTATGGTTTTGCTGACTTAAAAGGGGGGTGTCATGCACTAATTAGCACACATCTTACCTTCAGTGAAAGACTGAATTCTTAAAACCTCATAGACCCTCTCAGCTGGAGGAGCTGGACTTGTTCTGAAGTGCCTTAATAAACACCTCCGCTGTTTGTGACTGCCATTTATATAAAAACCCTTAACTTTGAAGCCTTTTACATGTAATAACTTGTGTTAGAGGGCTGTGATTAATATGTGGTAAATATACCTGGCTTCTCAGAGCTCTGAAATGAGGAAAAAGGAAAAAATAGGGAAGAAAATTATCATGTGTCTAATACAGAATTGGAAGTTCTCCTGGGAGACTTATGAGCAAAAATATGTGAGAAAAGAAACTGTCCTTAGAATTTGTTGAATGTATTGTATACGGTCAATATTTAAAAACAAAGCAGTTTCTTACTTGGTGTTTCATCATGTTGTCTCTGGTGTAAAGAAGGAAATTTGTGTTCACATCATCTGGAGAGCTGGGCAAGCCTGCCAGTTGTCTCCCTGGGATCCCAGCCCAAGGGGGGCTGTCTGAAAAGCATCCAAGCCTTTTGTAGCAAACTTCCCTTCCTGAGGTACACAAAGAAAAACATTAGTGCCCTGGGAATGTCACAGGTTCTTCACACAAAGCTGGCAGGAGAATGTTTACACCAGGAAAACTGAATATGCCTAATTCAGATTAGGGTGACCCTTGTGTGCACTGTTCATGATGGGGCTCAGTTGTGTTCTGGTGCTTGTAGCAAGGACTTGAACTTCAGGAGTGACTCCTGCTGCAAACAGAGCCTGGAGCTCAGCTCTCAGCCTGGAGGTCCTTCAGGAGCTCTTCTGAGCTCAGGAGAATTCAGGGTGTGTTTGGTTGAACAAATGGTTAACACAGCCCTTGGAAAAAGACAACAAAATCTTAATCCAGAGAAGAAGACAGCTTTTGCTGCCAGCACAGAGTAGCCCTTCAAATCAGTCCTAGTGCTCCAGGGATTATCTAAATTGTTATTTCCTAGGAAGCAGATCATAAAGGAGTAGAAAGAAACCAAACCACTAAAATAGATACTTCTCGTTGCTCCACAATGCACATTAAACATCTCCCTTATTTTTTTTTATCACCATAAGATTTTAGTGGAAGCAATAAAGTGGAATTTGAGAGGAAGCTGAGAGCAAAGCACAGCCTCAGGAAGTGTGGTCTGTGCCCGAAGGACTGATTTCCCAATGTGGCTTTAGCACAGTAATGGTGCAAATATGACATGCGGGTGTTGCCATTAATTGTCATCCTTCCACACAGTTATAGCACAACAGTTGTGAAATCCCAGGTAATTTTTGCTGCTATTAAAAAGGCTATTCTTTGCTGTCATTAAAGAGCTATTTTGGACCAAGACTATTTTCTTGTTCTCTGCGTAGCACTGAGGATGTGCCTAGGTCTCACTACCAAGGCTGTAGCTACCACGAGTGAGTTGAGGGTGGGGAGGGAAAAAATGTTCTGGAAGAACTTCATTATCAATCCACATTAAAAAAATACCTTTCTAATTCCCGTTCTGTTCACTAGCTGCAAAAACCTTTACAGAATTAGAAAGTAATGAGTTAAATGCAGGAAAGACGTGACAGAACTCAGTGGTCCTAATGAAGAATTATGTTAAATCCATTCCAATGAAAATACTTTTTTCTAGAATACAGATATTCTGGTGTGAGCAGCATATCCTTTTTACTGTTTATAGACTTTATTCATTATATGTCTCACCTCTGGCTGCATTGAGAAGAAAAAGAGTAGTGATCCATACTGCAAACATCTAAAGTGAATAAGAACACAATTCAAATGTGATAGAAATTAGAATCTGGAATTCACCTAAGGGTTCCCTTAACCCATTAAAACCCCTCGAAACTCAGTACTTCAGTCATTTACTGGGTTATGTCCAAAAAAAGCAACACTTCCTCAAATATAGTTTCAAGGTTTCAAAGAAAGGTTTCAAGGAAATAGCTTTGGGATTATTTCTGTTTGCCATGGAGATTTTGCATAATTAGGGCATATACTTCAGGCATCCTTAAAGATCATCTTCACGTGCTTGACAAACAGAAACTTTTTTTTCTCTCTAGAGCTGCAATTTATGGGCATGCAAGTTAAATTCTTTGAGGATTTGCAGCAACAAATTTTTACAGAGCAAAGTTTGCCTAGGATTTCGTAGAAAAGTTACTCACAGAACCGCCATTCAATGATTGTACTTAAAAATCCCCAAGAACAAACTCGATTTGTGCTTATAAATCATACAGATAGTTTTGAAAACTCATTCTGATCATTGCTATCTGCCATGGATGCTTATCAGCCCTCATCTGCCTGATCACTTAATCACCAGCTGATAGGTAAGCACCAGAGTAAATGGAACCCATCATTGGCTCCAAGGTGATGCAGGGAAAGTCTTTTAAGTATTGTCTCGCTGCTACCATGAGTAACTTATCTTCAAAAGAACAAAGATAATTCTTAAAAAATATAATGCCGTGCCCAGATCATCCAACAAGCGCTGCACAGGCAGAGCCCTGAAGTCCATAACACACTGTTAGGAGCAAAGAGTTCATCCCTATGAAACCAAGTGCAGGTTCAAGCTGCTTCCATCTCCTCCAGTCACTCACCAAATACCCTGCACCTCATCATCACGATCCTTATTTAGTTCCTTAGATGATCCTGGCTGCAGTGCATCCCATTTTACCTTGGCAAGGCTCAGGGCAGGTTCTCAGGGTCAGCCTCTCCGCTGCGTGCAGCAAGCCTTGCAGAAGCTCTTTGAGGAGCCTGGAGAGAAGCAGGACAGCTCTGTGCCTGCCCTCCGAGGGCACGTGGCACAGGGATGCTCACCCTCTGCTGCTCCACAATGCTTGCATTCCCAGCTGCTCTGTGTTGGGTAATGCCAGAAGAGATCTCCTTCTGTCAAGGCTTCATCCCAGATAACACCAACCAGGTCAGACCAGTTGCTGCTCCTACGACTCCACCTCCTTAATGCAAAGTTTCAAACAGGGTGTTATTGTCCTCCGTTGGTTATTATTTTTCAAGCTAAAAATTGCTGGGAAGTGTGATGTAAACACTGAACAAACACAGGGCCTGTCAGGATCAGCAGGGTTGTTCATCTTGGGGCGATTCTGAGTCGATATTGAGACTTCACATCGCACCTGATGGCAGTGGCAGAGCCCCAGGCCTTTGCATTCCACTCCACAGTTTTAATAGCAGAACTCTATCCTTCCTGGAACTGATCCCTGCCTTAAATAATTTACAGTTTTAAGCAAAATTTTCAGATTTGTGTTTGATATGTAAGTCTGCTGTTGCGGCCTCAAGACATAAGGTGTTTTGGGATGAGCTAGCATATGTTTGCAAGGTTCAAACTGTCACCTGAAGAAATGCAGAAAGAAGTATGAAAAATTATTTAAAAAATTAAATGGCTTAATCTGTCACTTGTTATTTGTTCATCTTGTAGACCTCTTATCTCTCATTTTGCTACTGGATGAATTACCTGACTTTTCTTGAAAAGGTGACAGAAATGCTTTTAAAGAGAGAATAGTTCCTGGGGCAGATTGTCACCACATTCAATCACATTCGATATTCATAAATTAATACAATTAAATTGTGTTAATTGTAGTAATTTTATTTTTTAGTGTTTTGATAATGATGTCATTTCACATAGCACTATATTGTTCTTATATGATAATGTTCACGTTTCTGATCAGACTTTCCTAGAAATCTTTGTTCCTGTAGGTGTATGTGGGTCTTCTCCAACCGAAACGATTCTATTATTCTGTGTAGACACAAGTGAGAAACCTGCATCTCCACATTTTAATGTTAAACCCTTTAAGTATAAAGGTGACTATTGACACCTCCTAAGACAAGGGTGTACAGAAAGGGGAGACTCCCTTTTGGTATAATCCTTTCCACTGACTGATGAGTTATTCCATATCTAGCACACATAAATATGAACTGGGTTAAAGTGATTCTTACAAATGCTAGGTACAAAAGCATTTCCAAGGTTTTCTTTTTCTTTTTTTTTTTTTTTTAATAAAGCTAGCCTTGAAAGGTTCATTTCTTCAGCTGTATATTGTAGAAGAAAATATATGTTCCAGCTCTCTGCTTGGTGTCCCCAGTACAAAATTAAGAATCAAGGTTAGTATGTAGTTCAGGGAGTTCCTATTCATCTCTTCAGGACTAAGTTAGTCCAGTAAAGTGTTGAATTAGTCACATTAAAATTGAGTTATCCTCTGCTCACATAATCAAAGTCTGTTGTTGGGGTGCAAACTGGTCAGTTAACCAGTCACCCGCAGAAGTTCAGTAAACAAAAATGAAGAAATGTTTAAAAGATGCACACACACAAAAATCTGCTTCCAAGCTATCCTAGGTCATCCTGGACAGCACTGGGTTCAGTGACAGTTAATAGAACTCAGAACTGGGATGTGTGGTATACTCAGATCTCTGATCACATTTGCTTTCAAAGCATGACATTTGAAAGGACTTAATGCTTTTTTTTTTTTTTTAAAATATCATTAGGAATTCATAGATAAAGAAAGGCTGATTCGTGAGATTTTAAAGGCCCCACAGAAAATTAGTGATTAATCTTACCTGTTTCTGATTTAATTCTCTGATATATAATCTTGGACCAAAACCACATTTCCTTGTATCCTCGCAATTTCTTCACACTTCAGAAGGAAAGGCTACTGAAGAAATGGGTCACTCAAACTTCTAAATTAGTCTAGTTGATTCAATAAATTATTCTTGAATAATTTGAATTCATGCATTTTACCTACTCTGAGTATTTGGTGCCTCTGTCCTCCAGGGAGCTCAAGAAATGTGAATAACCCATTACACTAAAAAGCCTTTCTGAAACCTGGTATAATAACCCCAAACCTTACCTCAACCCTCTGCTGCAACATGGACTCAACTGCAATCTGGTGGTGACGATTTCAGATCACTTACAGGATTCAGCGACTTTGCCAAGTTAAAATTGAAACAGCAACATATCAAAGATCTTTTGATTTTACCTAAGATGAGGACATGGCTATCTCACGCCCTAGGTGTAAATGTGTGCCATGCAATTCTTACAGACCATCATTCTAGCCAATGCTGAGCAACAAATGGAGTTTAACTTTCCCAGGTTTTTCTCAGAACATGTGAAGTGATTATTTAGTGATGTTCTTGCTGCCTTTCAGCAGCCAGTGAGGAACCGCAGCTCTCCCCGGGTGCTCAGGACAAGGTTACTGCGAGAGCAAGGTATCCTGATATTTGTAACAAATTAGTCAGAGGATTTACTCCAGCTGACAGGCATGAAATGGGTTTTCTATGCTAATACCAGGAAAGCTCAGAGCTCAGCAGCATTGTCAGACGTCAGCACTTCTAGAAATCTCCTCACTTTAATGGGGTTAAGTGCTTCACTATTATCTGGGACCTGGGCAGGAAACAGCGAGCAGCAAAATGCTGACTCTCCATCCCTCAGAAGATCCTGAGAATTTCTCATCTCTGAGCTTGTCCAAGCTGTCCCTGAGCTCATGCACACCTCCAGCACACCCAGCATCCTGTACCAAGCACATTGTGATTGTGCAATGTGAGGAGAATCATCTCCTTTCCTTTGTCTTGAGGTGTGCAATGCCAGCTTCAATTCATGCCCCTGTCATTAATGCGGAAGAAAATGAAAGAATTTTTGTGTTTGCCTTCTCCTTGACCCCCTTCATTTTATAGATGAGGTTCATACCACCGTCTCTGTTCCTGGCTGACTTCTGTTTTCCTCTTATGTGCTACAGGACATGGGGAAATGCCTGCTTATTCTATCAGGCTGGAGAAGGTGGATATAACTATTTTGCTCTCCATTTCCAAAACCAGTAAGGAAAATTCTTTCTCTACTGAAGTTTTATCAATGGATGAGTGTTTTCTTGAGGGATGAAATGGCCAAATGTGAAAGAATGTTCTTTCTGCAGCTAAAACAAAACTTTGTGCATTCTCTCCTAAAAGTTCCCTTCTTCAGTAGCATCTGTAATTATCTTACATCATGAGGTACAGTGCATATATTACAATAAAAAATAGGCCTGAGAGGGATAATTCAGGCAAGCCATTGTGCAGGGCTGTTTATTTATTTATTTATTAATTTGTTCTCTTTGTCTCTTTTAATTGCACCCCCTGTCAAGTCTAGAGAATAAATTTTCTGGGAAGGGACCTACCTATGTATGCACATTGGAGGGTGTATAATTCAGTTTGGGGTGTATGAATAATGTGTGAATATTATTGATGGTAACAGTAATGGAAAGGTCACCTTTTCCAACATATCAGTTGTACCAGTTTTGAATAAAAAAGTTTTAAATAACAGCAAGTATTTTTCTATTCATTCCAGTCTGCTTGGCTGCCGAAAAAGATATGAAGGGATTATTATTCTTTATATCTGCTGACCTTTTATTATGATGCAGCTTCTAATATTTTTATTGATGCCAATCCCACTGGGATGACTCATAGAATAAAATACTTCTTAGCTAAAGAAAAAGTACCAAATGTCAAGTTCCATTGCTTTGTATTTGAATGCCATCTAAACTAACAGTTGTTGCATGGCTTATTTGTAACTTTCATGGAAGCCCAAGTCTTCTTCTGATTTACACCAAGTAAGATCTGAAGTTTGTATCTTAATAAAGAAAATATATTTATTCTTGCAGTTATGCCTTAGTTTGTGTCAAAGAGAATTCCAGGTGAAATAGCTGGTCATCATTTTCTGTGATAAAACACTCTTGTGCTCAGTGTATATTTTGAGGACAGCGTTGAATTTAAAAGTACAAAACAGGGGGGCTAAGGAATATGATATAAACAGAAAGATTTAAATCTCCCGCAGTGAGATATTTTAAGGCCTATGGACCCTATGTGCATTGATTTAATTTTTTGGGATGCAAATTTGTAAACTACAGTGCAAAAAATTAAAATGAAATTAATTATACTAATTTATACAAGCCATTGGTTGCTATTAAATGGAAACACACAGCAAAAACCCCAGATGGTTTCACATCAGACCTTTAATGTGAAAGGAGCCTGGTGTTTATGGGTTTAATTGTCATTTTGCAGGTGCTGGTTCTGTTCCATCACATTCTCTTTAACTTCAGTCGAGCACAGGAGGTTTCCATGAAGGCACTTTTATGTTTGTGCCACTACAGAGGACCTTAACTACTTTTGGTGTGGCAACACCTGTAATGCTTTCATAAAACTGTGTGGGGTTGCTGTGTGGTGTCCTATCCCCTTGCGAGCACAGGTTTGTGGTTTTGCCTCATTTGTGTCGTGTCTGGAGAGGAGGTTGGGGTTTGGAGCTGATTTAGAGATTTCTTCCTCAGAAGAACTCCTGGAAGAGGATGATAAGAGGAGAAGCAGCACATGGATGGTTCCCAAAATCTGCTTGGTGCCTCTCACTGCCTCTGCGACTCCCTGTGCAAAGGGATGGCTTGCACAGGGAATACTCTTTTATCGTATTTGCTGATAAGAGCAAGATGCAAGGCTGACTGTAAAAACAGGATGGCTTCTTTATTTTGCTTTTGAGCACCGTTGTTTCTTCAGGCAGTTTGGGTTTTTAGTATACTTTGAGAATACTATCAGAATTTTAAGAATTTGTGGGCCACAATTAAATCCAGTAGGTCGGTTTTAATGAAGCATTACCTTTGCCCTCTGCTATTTTTGGAAGGTCTTGCAAAACTCCTTTGAGAGTGGCCAGCTGATACATAGCAAACTATGATGAAAAGTAACAAGTTAATAGCATCTTTCTGTAAATGCAGTAATGAAAAAGCTACAGGATGGCATCCATTTATTTTGCAGGCCATTTAAATCAGTATCACATTCAAAATGACTTATTGAGCATCCTAATTTTGATTTTAAGCCTTTTGGCTGTAAGTTAAGAAACATAGCTTTTTAAAAAACAAATTGAAGAAAACAATCATGAGGAGCAGGGAAAGCTTTTTAAAGGGCTTCCTTGGATGAGAGTTACGAGGCAGGGCTGCAAAGCACAAAGTCATTTTAGGGAATGTGGGAGTGGGATGTTGCAACCAGCACAGCACTCAACCTTACCGCACCAATTAGACTTAATAAGTTTAACTGGAGTGTTTCACAACATGAGTCCAACCCAGCTTCTTTTTAAGTCAGCTGAAGTGATTGTCATTGTTTTCAACATGCGAGGGTACGAGGCAGCACCGCAGTACTGATTTCAGGGTGTATAAAGCTGAATCTGAGTGTATTCAAATGTCTGAAAAAGCTGTCAGATCTCAATGATGTTTCAATGATCAGTAACTGAATAGGCACAAAATGCTAAGGGTGCCCAACTGGACCATGAGCAGCTTTAGGGTTGGTTTCTGTGTGGACTTCCTGCTCCTGCAGACCAGTTGGGTTTGTGAACACATCACTCGTGGGTGATTGCAGCGTGCAGGCCTTGGCTTTTTACGGAGCTGCACCTGATTTGGGATTATTCAAAAGTTAAATCTTATGAGAAGAAAAGACTATTTCATTACCTTTCTGAGCTGCATTATAACAACAATATGACACGAGCTGTGGACATGCTAACCGTGAACCGATCAGAGCAATGCTGGTATATGAGAAGGAGGCAGCACTGCTTATTCTGCCCATTTGCAACATTAGTTATGCACAAAGTACATAAATGTTTGAAGCAACTATCATCTGCTTTCTGTTACTGCCAGCTAGACTACAGTTTAACTTTGTTAAGATTAATGTAAAACACTCATGACCTGAGCCCGGACATCAGAGCCCAGCCCAAGAAAATGCAGTATCTGAACAAGAAATCAAAGGACATCCCCATTGTTGGCAGTTTCATGGGTTCTGAGAAAATAAACTCTTGTTTCTCTGAAAACAGCCAGCCTTGAAAGCACACATCACAGGGATTGTTTTTCATGTCCCTGATGTCTCTTCTTTAGGTAATAACTCTCTACTTGTTTTGAAATAGAAAATCAACCAGGTGAGGTAAGATAATACTTTTTCTTTATTTAATCTGCAATTTATAACACAAAATTAAGGCAATAAGGAAGATAAAGGCCTTTTTAGCCTTTTTAGTATAAGTTTTTATAATAACTGGAAGTGCATTCACTGTCATAACATCTTAAATACAGTATTAATGTCACTTCAGAATTCCTTGGTTTTGCCTTTATAGATTTTCTCTGCTTTTCTCCATTTATCCCAGAAGGATTTCATACTGAAACTTTCCTCTTATCCTGCAGCAATACTTTACAGACAGCTGAAATGTAATAAACTAAATTATTATTTCTTATACATTGTGTACATGTGTGCCTTTTAACTTGCAAGCTGCACTCTGTGCATATGAGGCTGTATGATACATGAGTGAGATATTTATGGGCATAATTTTTAATGCCATTGAAATTAAGTCATTCAAGTGACAGAAGAGAGAAGTGTCTTCATACAAGTTCAGAATCCATAGACAGAGAGTGAGTTAGGTATGTGTTTTCAAGATTTACACAATCCTCCTCTCCGTTGTGCAAATGGTGATTACTGGGTCTCCAATAGAAGCAATTACAGCCCTCCCCCATCTGCAAGGAGCACGTGCAAGATTGTCATTCACATAGGCCAAAAACTCATGGCATGTTTGGTATCCCATTATAAGATAAACTTATTTCTTTCATTAATGATTCATTCCCTCTACCCTGTTCATAAAGGAAAAGAGCAGAAATGAATGATTTCAGCACAGTGAGCAGCAAGGGAGTAGCCATCTCAGTTACGGAACTGGGAGAGGAGACAAGCCCTGAGTTCTGCTTTTCTGTACCATAAATGTTTATGTGTCTCAAGCTGATGCAATATTTACACTTAGAGGGTTGATAAGGAATGATAACGTATCTCAAAAATTGATTACTTTGCAGGAAAAATCAGGGTCTCAATTTACTAGAGGGCTCCCTGAATAGCTGACGTGTTCTTCCACAGTCAGCCAGGTGATGTGTAAATACCAGAACCTCTGTCTACCCCTAGTTTCAGCTGATTTGCAGAGACACGCTGGTCCCTAATTATGTGTGATGATCCATTTAGTTCATCAGGCCCAGGAAGAATATTTTCTGGTTCTCAGGCTGGGGTCTGTGCCCTGGCAATGCTCTCACTATACAAGTGGTGAGACCCAAGATGCACTGCCCCTCTTCATGCTGTAGTCAGCTGGGACATGGAGCTGTGTGGGGCACGAGCCCTTCCCAGTCCTTAAACCTAAATTAAAAAGAAAACCAGCCTGCATTGCATTGCTGAGCAGTTCATTACTACCTGAAAATACCATAGCCTCTAAAGAATGCATTAATTATCAGCTTGTCTCATTAGTTAATCCCATTAGACTGATGTATGCAGGCATTTTATCAGTAGAATTGAAAGTAAATTCCTAGGAACATCACTTTTCTGGTTGCATTTCATGTTGCACAGTAGATCAAAGATGACTTGAGAACACTCTCACTTTGGTGTAGGGCAAACTTGGTCTCCTCATTTCTTGTGTTGAAATAAAAGGCATCTGGTGGTGTGTTGGGGTAGGATAAATGAAATGTATAAGATGGTAGCACTGAGAGTACGTTTAATTTTACAACCAATTTGCATTACCGGTGTTCCTGCATGAACCAGGAATGCAAAATGCCAGGCCCTGCACAAAAATTAGACCAAGAACAACTAAGTGAGCAAGTCTCGCCTCTGGAGTTCGCATTATCTCAGAGCTCCACACCTGAGACACGGTGGCACTCCATGGGGCTCGGTCTGTGAGATGCTGTGACTGCCCCAGAAATATCATTTTACCAACACTGCCATTGTCAGATCAATTCAGCACCTGCCTAAGGGGAAAAGACTTTAAAATATCTATGTAAAAATAAATTGCAAGTAGTTTTTATTACCAGATATTGATCTCAGAACAGTGTCTAGGGGCCTGAAGTACTGAAACACTCCATGAGGGTTTAGAAGTGATAAAAGAATATAACAGGCATGTATTAATCGGAGAAAGAAACTCTTGTGAATTGAACTTTATGATTTGTGTCTTGAAATGGCCTTGGAGTTTCCTATGAAGCTAATAAGTATGATGACAGTTGTAGAATCACCTGAACAGTGCAAGCATTTTGTTACTCAGGACAGGAGTACATATTTTATGCAGAAGAAAAAAGCTCAGAAGTTAACAGGGTCATGAAATTGAGGGCAGTTTTGCATGCACCTTTTAACTCCATTTCAGAGTCCTTTCCATCATCCTCACTGCCTCACAGCAGTGCTCAGAGGAGCTCAGAGATGAGAGGGGACAGTCCTGGTCCTGATGCAGGTAAGAGCTGAAATGAGCAGGAGGGCTGGAGGGAGCAGAGCCTGACAGTGATGAGCCAAGCAAAGGCTGAGACAGCTGACAGCAGTCACGGCTGCCTCCCCAGAGCTGTCAGGAGTTAATGGCATTCTCTAGGAAAACCATGCTGCAGCATCCCTTAGAAGGATTTAAAGGAAGCAGAGGTGACAACTGCTCTGACATTTTTGTCCTTTCATATTTACTGCTTCATGACATTCCTTCTGTGGAATTTCTTCTTGTTCATACCTGTGTTCTCATATATGAAGTGTTAGAGCTGGTTGAATTTTCTTAAATTAGATGAGCTGCATCTTCCTGCTCTCCATGGGTGAATAAAAACATGATGACTTATTTCCTTGCTGAAATCACAGTGAGAAGACGCTTTTCTGGTAGTGAATCAGATACTGCTTGAAAACATCTTGGTGCTATTCTGTGGAATTCACATTCTACTGAAACACCATAAATGAAATAAAATGTAGGAGTTTGGGCAAGTGGATGGCAGAATTTGCATTCAACCATATATCCACAATGGCAGCTGCATGTTGTTATTAGAGCTTAGGATATAAGTATGTACATTTGAGATCTTAAAGTGCATCCACACAGTTGGCATATTCCAGTATCTTCTGTCAGGTAGAGAGTTACAATTTATTTCATTCGAATCTTTGAAGAGTGTAAAAAGTTCTATTTATGTGCATTCAATTCAACAGGAATAAAGCAGACATGGAATAATAAGATATTTGAATATGTCTGATTTCCTATATAGTAATTGCTTGAATATCTTCTGAGAAGCACAAGCATGAACCATTTAGTTGAAATAATTGCATTGACGATAGAGTTGGAGAGAACTGTATTAAAACGATTTAATAGTAATTTAAATTTATTACTTTTTAAAAGTAGTCTAGTGCTTGAGGTAGTTTCTCTGGAGACTTGAGAATGATTGTACTCACTACACTCTACTACTACTACTACTACTATTATTATTATTATTATGTCTTTATTTGTGCTATTTTGTTTTATTAAATAAAAGGAATTTACACTGATTAAATGAGTGTTTTCCCTGGTATTGGCATAGTTAGAGCCAGGAGCCAGAGTTACAAGACACATTTCTGAGTGCTGCAGAAGGATGGATAACGGCTGATACTCATAAATATCCTCCAGTGAAAGTCAAGTGGTTTGGCTTTTTATTGATGCTTTTTTATTTTTTAAAGGCTGGTTACCTCAGGGAAGTGAATTAACATAACTCTTTATTTAGTTTCACAACTTCGTTGTGCTCTTTGCACCGCCCCAGTCCCTGCTGAGCCAATAATGCCAGCCTTGGTTTGTTCGTACACCTCTCCTGTGGTGGACATCCTCCTCCTAAGCCACTCCTCGTCCTACACCTTGAGCCCAGTGCGCTCTCAGCTCCTCTCCCTTTCCTACTCATCACCTGCACAGCATTCCTGAGCTCTGCTCCCTGTGTGAGTACCACAGCCATGCCCTCAGCTCTGTCCAGGGCAGCTGCAGCCTCCCTGCAGGTGCAGCTTTGTCCTGCCTTCATTAGCCTCTCGTTCTTTCTGCCGGGGCTGAAATGGGATTTTTAGCTCTTCTGTGATGCTTTGTAACCTGTCTGTGCCTGAGTTCACTCCCAGGTGCCATCAATAACTAGGAATGCTTGCAGTGAGCTCCAGCAGAGCATTTTTGGCTGCCCTAAGGCATATGGGGAGACATGAAGGGAGCTGTGGAAAAGCCTCTGAGCCTCCAGGGGAAATGCTGCAAGGGGGTGCTGGAGCTGAGCCATCAGAGAGGTAAATTTGAGCCATTTTGCTGATCATATAGATCTAGTGTGTTCTTCTGAACTTGGTGATGCTCTCTGGCAAACAAGTTGGAAAACCCTGCTAAGGTGAGTGCCTGAAAGATGGTGCTGAGGATGTAGGTAGGTAAGGCAAACAAACAGGGGGGAAAAAATCCCTGAAATAAGTGATCAAAGAAGAAAACTCAAAGTGAAAAAAATATTTCTGCTGGATTGAAAAAAGGATTAAGGGTTTGAAAAAAAAGAATAGAACCCATTGTTGTTTTGGTCTTCTTTTTGTGTACTTAACTTGTATTAAGGAAGCAGTAAGAGATATGTGTTTGGTTATAGATGCACAGGCACGAATGTGAAATAAGATTAAGTGGTATTTCATTTTTGGAAGTTCATTTCTGAATAATCTCTCAACTTCTTGGTATTTACTACCACCCTCAGCTTAGTAACTTCTCCTACATAAAGTATATGTGGTTAAAGGAAGAAGCAGATTTTTTTAATGAGCATCACAACTATTTCTGCTAATCACCATCCACATTTTCATGAGGAGTAAGTTCACACTACCACCTAGTGCAATTCCGGTCTCAATGCAACAGCATTCTGTCTGATGTCTTTCTTATTTATGAACTCCTCTGAATAATTAATCTATCTGATGCTATGGACTGTTGTATTAATTCTATATTAATGAAAGAAAGAGAACATGATGGGCTTTCTACCTGTAAGTCCTCTGTAAATAGTACCTTGACTTCCATGCTTTATCTGCCTATTTTCTCCCATCTATATAGCAATTTCAAGATAGCAATCATTCTGTAGCACAATAGTGCACGCCTACACTTCTGTCGAATTATGGAGCTGTGAGTTTATATGAATGAACAGTGGTTGCTTTGTATGAACATCCTGTTAATATTTGAAGCGTGATTTGGAAAAGGAGGGTCGATTGTCTTGATCTCGAGTGCTGTGGTATGTAAAACCACAGTAAATCTCTAAGTTCATAAGAATGAGCATTTTAATTTTAACGAAGAAAAGTATAGATTAAACAGCTGATGTTGCTAATTCCTACTGTGTAGCTATTACTTTGGTGCTATTCTACCTCTTTCATGAAACAATCCTTTTTTAAAAAAGGTATGCCCAATAGACATCCTCAAATGATATAGGGATTATTTAAATAAAATTCTTAAAGGTAAAATGTAATGTTGGTCCTTGCTATGGCTATGTAATAACATATAAAATAACAATAATATAAAAAGAACACAAAAATGCATTGTCCATTTAAAAGGGACTTTGGTGTTTGAGGGTTTTTCATACTGGAATCTTCATTTTGTTTCTATTAATGAATTATTTCAGAGTCACAAGCGGATATTATAATTTTTTAGAAAGAAGTTACCCAAGTTGATGCTTTCTGTTTTTATGTTTAATTCCTCAACCTTACATTAATGCTCTCTCAATAGGAAAAATATATATAGAGGTAACTTAGTGTGCAGCAGAACTTTCTATAGTACACTTTCTCTAATACTAGATGTATTTGTCCTTGCTCAAAAATAAAGAATATATACTTATTTCATAGAAAGAAATTAAAAAAAAATATATTCATAGTAGTTCTGGTTATGGACTAGATGAACTCTGAGAGAACTACATACCCTTTAGTTCAACAAACAACTATTTTTTCCAGACCTCCTCTATTTTGTATCCCTTTTATTTGAAAGTCAGATCTACAGAGACCAGAAGGACCAATCTCCCTGTAAGCCTATAAATAGCTGACAAAGATCCCTAATTTGGAATTCCAGTGTTGTTTGGGCAAAAGGATCTCACCCACGTGTAAAGCTGAGTGTTCAAAGCTTAGGCTACAAGCTTAAAGGAACAATTGCTGGCTGATAAATAAGTCCTTGTGTTTTAGCAAGACTGGAAGGTATTCAAATATGAGCGGAATGAAACTCGGTTTATTTAATAATTACAAGCAGTGGTATGGCCAGTATATATCCAGAAGTGTATATATTTATATGTATATATATTTTTCTGATCGAGTAAATGCTTCTAAGAGAAACATCAGCCATGGTGTCACAGTTTGCCACCATAGCAGCCGTGGCTCTTTCTGTAATGAGGTTGTGCTGTCTCTGTGATGCTTCCATGACAGGCAGGTGTGCCTATGGATTAACCTTGGGGGCTTTAGAGGGGTGAAAGTTTATGATTTATGGCCTTAGAGCTCCAGGTGAATTTTCTTTAAGACTTTGGGCCGTGCTTCCAAACAGACATTTCAAATGGACTCCTCAGAGAGATTAGTGTTACAGCTATTTAGAGGGATGCAGAAAGGGCAAAGAGCTTCAATATATTGTTTTTGTCTTGTGTTTGGAACAAAATGTGCTAATGCATTAATTCCTCTGAATTCATCAATATGTAAGGAAGAAGTTAGGCATCTGCTTGGGATGAATTTTTTTTTTCAAGTCTGGGTTATTCACACCTGGAAGTCCATGAAGAAAACACATTTAGTTGAGGCACTTCACATACACCAACAGCTTTTGAGATGCATTTTGGAGTGCTGAGGAAATTGCAGAAGCTTGAAAGCTGTGAATAGCTTACAAGCATTTAAAAACACTTGTAGCTAACCTGACATGATCCAGCTAAAATAGTGGAGAAGGGCAGAGGATTTTGATGATAATGATTTAAATTATAGGAATACAATTAATAGGCTTGATTTAAGTCTTTGAGAGATTAGAGATGTAATCATACTGTGCTGGTATCATAAGTTTTAAGTGCTAGAGGATATTCAGCAAGCACAATGTGCTACTGTTCATTTAAAATAGCTGCCACTGTAGCATCTACATTCCAAAGATGAGTGCTCAAAGGAAAGCGATGCTACTTTTATGTATAACCTGATTTAAATATAAAACCACCATAGATAAAATATGCAGATTACAGAAAGGTTGACAGCATGACAGATATTGCTGCTGAAGTTGCACAGAGTAACATGGAAAGTTTGGTAAATCAAATGAACCCATGCAATTAGCTTTGTTTTAATATATTCACATACTGAGTTGTATGCCTGAAAAAAATCAAATTTATAAGTATGGAGGGGAGGATGGCATCCTTGAAAACAGCAACTTTGAAAAGTGCTTATAAATCATCTTGAACAACTGAGTCAACACACACTTCTAATATGATGTGTGAGGTAAACAGGATTAACATGAATTTGTAAAGCTATTCAGGAAGGCAGTGTGTAGGAGTAGGAAGGCATTTTTTTGTTTATATAAGCACTGATGAAGCCAGTACTGGAATATTGCTTACAAGTCAGGTGTCAAGTGTTTCTGACAGTGGAAGAAACAGAGAAGGTGTAAAAAGAAAGTCATAAAGATTATCTGAATGCTGGGGAAAAAAGCCTTACTGTGAAGGACAGAATGGATGCAATTTGTTAAGCTTATCAAAAAGGACTCTGAAAGGTAAGACTTGATTGTAGCATAGAAGTATCAACACAAGGAAAATATATTAAAAGGACTTTTTTATCTCAGAGAAGAAAATACAAGGAAAAACAAGAACTGGAAACTATAGCTAAATTCAAATCTATAGGTCTACATTCAAACTCTCCATTAGACAAAGAACAAGTCAATTAGCCAGCAGAACAGGTCTGATCCATCTGCACTCTTGGAATCTTCAAGCTGAAGCTGTGTTTCTTTCCAAAGGACGGAGGGTTGTCTCACTAGATTTTTGGTCTTGGACTCAAGAGTATGATGCCTCCTCCCTGTACACAATGCAGTTCAGAATATTCCCACCCTGCCTGATTCTTATTTGCCTTAGAAACAGTAAACACAAATATTTCAATGGTAATGTGTCCAACATAATTATGTATAAAACTGAAGAAAAATTAAGCACATAACAGTAGCAAAAAGTGTTTTCTGATTATATAACAAAAATTGTCATACAAGAGGGAACGTCTTTTTTACTAACATTAGAAACCCACTAGATGGCACTGAAACATCCCTTTACAATTCCTGTCACTTTGACCAATAGACTGATTATCCAAATATTTTAATCAAGGCTAAAAGGAATTTATGAACCACAGTTGGAAGAATCCAAGAGACATAAAATGCTGATATTAGACAGGATGACATTTCTTTCTTTCTGTTTATTGTACACAATATACTGTTCACTGTTTATGATTATCTGCATTATTTTCATGCACTTAAATGTTTGGAGACTTTGCTTAAGGGAACTTAATCAGTACCAAATGATATTAAATGTTCCTTAGAATATGGATTGCTGGTTAGGCATTGTTTTCTTCCTACTAGTGTAACTTTAGTTGAATAAATGACAGAAATTCCCTATCTGAAAGTGAAACAGAGGCTATGGGTTCCTCTCTCACTAGGAAGTGGCATTAAAACTGCCTGGAATTTTATAAATACACAGTGACAGGAATTAGTGTTTCGGTAAAACCCAAGAAATGTGCTATGTATTTATAAAGACTCTTTTCTGGGATTTTGTCTATATAATAAATTATTTACAGATAAATTGACCACTTTAAAGCTGTTTCTTCCAAAGGAATTGCCCTTAAATACTCAAAGCATTAAGTGGGAAGAAAGAAATCAGCTCCCATTTCACATTTTCCCAGAAAATTTTAAGATCCTCAGCTATTCAGACTGACCAGCTTGTGGGAATGATCACAGGAATTATGAAACTGATCAAATAGGGGAATTAATGTATAGGTCTGGTTAAAGAAATTTAGAGGGTATATAGTATACTATAACACATCTGGTGTTTTAAAATTCAAAGTGATAGAGTATTATGGTCTCTGATAAAATTTTAGTAAAAAAATAAAGGATATCCAAAGCTTCTACTGATGACAATCTCATGCTGAAATCACATTCGAACCCTACCCATATCAGCAGGGTGACTCGAGGTGACGGTGAATGTCTGGATGGGCCTTGAGTTTGGCCCTTCAGAAAATCAGAGCTGGCATGTCTGCTCCTTGGAACTCAAAGTCTGTAAGTGTTTTTGACAGTTTGGGCTTTAGGAGTTTTACTTGTGAGCCAGGTGAAAACTGTCCTTCTGCAGAAGAAGGTATTAGTAAATATAATTGTTTTTCAGCCCAGAATACAGATGCTTTGCTGCACAAAGGGCTACTAACAGCAGCCTGGTGTAGAATATTTTAAAAATACATGTAAAAACTTGATAAACTTAGCCTCAAAAATTCACCAACTGAACAAGCAAGTAACTGCAAAAACCATTTGGGTAAGGGGCTAACAGATCCTAAGCAGAAAAGTAAGAATGATGGGCAATTGGAATGTGGGGCCATCGCTACAATAGGTAAGCACTACACATCAGCTGAAATCAATAATACAAGCAGAGACACTATTTTCCTAAATAACTCTATTCACAAGCAAGACATAGGTCATTAGCCATTGAATCTGATCTTTTACCCAGTCACCACACTGCAGTGTCACATTTAACTTCAGGACAGAGAACTGGAACTGTTTTGCTAGTCCTCTCTAGCCAGCACCTCTTTATTTCACTGTCATCCTTGAAAATGGGTGGGAAGCATGGCTGCTAAGCCTGTTATCTTTTTCATGGAAATTACTTGGATTTTTTTTATAACGCCCCTATCTCTTATTCAGCTCAGGCAGTGGTGAAATCCTTTCTTGTGTTACAAACCACTACCAAACTGGAGATGGCTTGTGCTGAGCCAGTTGACTTGCTCTGCACCTGAGCTGAGTTGGGATGGGGTTAAATGTGAACCAGCATGATACTATAGAGAGATACCCATAGTTTCACCCAAATTCACTTGGGCTGGATGCTGTGATATCAGAGCAGAAAGCACCTGAACAAGCCCACACAGATCTTGGTGTCTAATTTTTTTAGATTTGTCAGCTGCCAAACTGTCAGGCTCAATGTAGGCAACCAGCCCAGGAGCCGGAGACTGTCACTTCCCTGTGTGACTGAGGACCCCATCAGCTGAGTCAGCTGAACAAGGACATGGGACCTCCGTTGATTTATCTGCCCCGTTTCACACATATGAAATTTTTCTCACTAATTCAGTCTATCATTCAGTTACAAATACTTTTTTTTTCAATGAGTTATTTTTTCTTGCTGTTCTTCATTTTATGACATTAATTTGGCACTATCAGCAGCTCAATCATATTAATGTTAACCAGTTAGAGAATATTTGTGTGGGTACTGTTGCATTAGCTAAGTGTAATTTCATTCTGTGGTCAGGTATTGTAGTGGTTTTCTTGTTAGTCTTTGAAATGGCTGCTCATAATAATGAATAACAGAACATGAAAATTTGGAGGATCAAATAATTTTTATGAGATACAAAATAATTGCATTTAATTCCTTTTATTTGTATGGTTTTCCCCCCTCAATGTAGCTGTTTCTTGCTTTAAGAATAGCTACAACTCTGGAGGATAACATTAGGTCACGGGGGCACTTCTTACACAGTTAAGCCATATGGTTTGTGTTCCCTGTCCTGGCTTGTTGGAAATGCAGGTTCTTGGGGCTTCTGCTCCTCAGTGTGGCCTCTGACCATGGCTTTGACATTGTCTATCCCAGTTTCTTTGGCTCCTGACTTCCACTTGTCCTTGCTATACTTTCCAAACTGCTAAGGCTGTGATCTTGTAGATTGAGGGTTCAAAAGATTTCTCTTTAGGGTTTCTGTACTCAGTCCTTTCTCACCCTGTCTAGAGAACTCTTTTGGAAAGTCCAGTGATTTTTTCCCAAGCCATCTCAGCTCCATGGCCTGGCCTGATTACTTTCCTGTTCTGGTTTTTCAAATGGATCCTGGATTTTCCTTTGCAGTAACCTGTTCGCATTAGGCTGGGAAAGGCCTTTTACAAAGCATGGCTGGGAACAGGGATCTGTTGCTAAAAAATTCAGGCTGCCCAGCTGACGTAGGACTTGATGCTTGCCAGATCTCTTAATAGGTAAATGAAGTTATCAAAAGTATTTCTCTGTCTCTCTTCAGAAATGAGAGACTTTCTATCCGTTGATTCTATGACGTAACTGTTCCCAGGTCCAACATAGAAGAATAGCTATTTTTCCTAATGCCTTTTTTTCCTCTCTAGAATAATAACATTTTGCTTGGACCATCTTCCTCTTTCTCACTAACTTTTTCAAGTATTTCTATGTCTGTAATTCATCTATTTTTTTTGTCATAAAAAGGGACAACTCCATCCATATAATATACAACCTGCACTTAAAAAGATATTATGTCATCTCTAAAACAATTAATATATTCATAATAACTCTGTGTGTATTTTCATGGCAACCTGGTAATGTTCTTTTATCTTTTTTGTATTTATTAAACATAAAATATTTGGTTCATTTGCACTTATTATTTAAAAGCTTACTCACCCCCAGTTTGATAATTTTAAAGAAAATCCACAAACCACTAATTTTTGCTTAGTTTTTAGTTTGAATCTTTCAAAACAGCAGTACTATATTTGTCTAAAATTACATTACTCCTAAGACAGTGGTGACAAATGTATTTTTATACTTGGAGAAATTAGTATGTCTTACATTCACCCTGCAACAACTGGGTTAGTCTGGCATACTTTTTTCCAGAGCTGTTGAGGGATTTCTTTAGCCCAATAGGATTTGTATTGATTTCTGTTTCGCTTTTTTTGGTGATCTTTATTCTTGGGGTTTTTTTCTTATATTGATTCTGAAAGCTTTAGCTATTTGGGTTATTACAAATGTTGCTATATGTATGCTGTAATTCTACTACAATAACCAAGAAGTCAGACTTTCACAGACTTTCACGCACGCACGCCTAACATAAAAAGACTCACACATACAAAACTGAACTGGCAACTCGTTTGCTGCAATCTGAAGTCTCTGAAAAAAGCTTACAATTTTTTTTTCCACATGATTTGTCAGGTGATTTAGGGACATTAATTTATAATATTAGTTGGTAGTTATTGGATACTATTGCTTGTTCCGCTTGCCTCAAAAGAATACTTGAAATTTTGGTGTAAGCCAATGAGCCCTGGTTTACGTTCTGAGTATTTCATCCATATGGACCAAAGAGATGTATAAATATGAGACCATTGTAATAGAAATTTAAGGATTCTTGTAAATAAAAGCAACTACAAGTAGACAAACACACAGTTTAAAAATAAGTTTTTCCTGGCTGACTACCAAATATACTTAACATAAGCAAGTTCCCTTAAATGAATAAAATGATTAAGCTAAACTCAGCCATTCTAGCTAATCCCAAATTCATATGTTTCATCAGTTAAACTCAGAAATAGCACTGCTTTAGCTGCCTGTAGATGTTTTGATATGTAACTGTATTATTTTGCATTACACTCTTGATTTGATGAAAACCCACAGGCAGTAGTTGCCTAACTTTAAAAGTCAGATGGTCCCATAGAAGTCAGAGGGACTAAATTGTTTCAAATCAAGCAATCCTAAGAGGATCGCTCTTAGGCACAAGGCAAAAAAACTGTCTTATAAGGATGTCAGCTCCAGCAGCACTGGTTATTAAGAATGATAATTCCAACCACTTGGAATTATGCTAGCTAACCCAGTGGATCAGAAGACTCTTTGATACCAGTGCTGCAGATCAAACCTTGCCAGACTTCAAACTGCAGCTGTGTCCCAAGAGGAAAAACTTGCTCCATCTAAGGCAGAATTTGGTCAGCTTCCAAAAGTGATTTATTCCTCCTTTCTTAATAAAACATCTTTTGCAGTTTCATGTGTGACAGACACTCACTGTAGCTTGGAGGGCTCTGGGTGTAGAAAAACTAGTGAAGAGCAATTATCCATCCCACCCCCAGGCGGGAAGCATGGAAAAATATTGGCACACACAATGGGATGTGAGGAGACAATGGCCACAGAGTGGACTGAGGCTGAGCAGAGTGAATGCTTTTTCATGGTTTTACTGTAAGCACCTGAATGATAAAGTCAGTTCCCCCTATGGGGTTGGGAAGTGCCATTAGTTATACATCCTACATGCTTGAATGAACAGGGATTCTGATTCAACCAAAATTCTTCACCAGTTCTCTAGAAATGTGGACTTTTCATTTAGCATAACGTTTTATCTTTGATCTTATGTGCTGAAGTTGAGACCCAGTATTCCGTGGGTTGTGGGAGAGGGAGAAGAGAAGATTTACTGTGTTATCAGAAGGCAAGTGCTAAGTAATAGACTGGCTTGCCACCACGGGAGGCACCTACAGTGCTACCTAGCTCAGTAGATTTGGAAATATTTCTGGACTGGCAAGCAGTATTGCTGGAGCTGAGCTATTTCAGGGAGTTCATTACAGAATTGCATTGTCGACGAATAAAAGAAATAGTCACAGCTCCTGTTAAGAGTTATTGATGGTAATAGCAGTCTTCCTCTCAAATAAGACCACGTCACTACCTCTAGAAACAGGAGACCATTCATTTGAAAAAATAGTTTATAAAGAAAAGAGCTAGTAATGTAAGAACTGAGCTTTATATGTAGTTTGCCATGTACTGTGATCCATGAGCCATGAAGAAGAACCTATAGGGAGATAGCTGTTGAACTTGAAGATAAAACACAACCCCCGCTCACTTCTAAATGAATAAAATTTTATTTAAATGAAAATTAAAGGCAGATACAAACTGTGAACGAATCAAACAAAAAATAGAAGCAAATCTGATAGAACCTGAGTAAAATGCTTTAAAAATACTCAGACTTGCTTCTGTGACACTCCATATCATATACCACATATTAGTCACTTCCCTGAAGACTTCTTTTGTGACAAATTCTGGAAAAGAAAAAGAATGGAATTATAGAAAGTTAAATCTTATGAGTTTAGGAAGGTTTTTAGAGAACTTTCTAAACATTGAGATGTTTTATTTTTCTTTCTGAAGATATCAATGAAAGAAATAACAGAGCAAGTACAAGTTACATTACTTCAACATAAATTTGAAAGTGATTATAGAAGTGAGTAATGCATATTTCTCAGGACTGTCATTCTGCTTGATGGTAGTGGCAGCTGTGTCTTCATATAGCTCAATCAGGGGCTCTGAAATGAACCTTTAAAACCTCTTTGTTTCCCAAATGGGACTTCAAAATATTTTTTCTCTTTGTATTGTTACACAGACTGACAATCAAGAAATTTGAGGTTAGGATTGACATTTAGAGAAAAACACATTTTAATAACATTTTGTAAGGAATTTGTGAGTGGACAAAATAAAATACTAGATGAAAGGATGCAATTATCATCCTATTTCTCCATACTCCCATCTTACATTTAGCTGGCAGCTGGAGGTAAAGGTTAATTTAGCTCCTAAATGCATAATCTTTTGCAGCTTTCAATAAACTAATGATTTATATTAATCCCCCCATACATCTTACTTGTGCTAAAAACGTATCTTTAAATTCTTCTTTGTGCTTTTCTTTTCTCTAGAAATAATCCTGGACATTTGGAAATATGCTAAAGCAAATGAATATTGGAGCATGTCTGCAATGAGGGGATGTTTAGGTGTGTACATAGTATAGAAAACTGCTTATCTAAAACCACTGCTAATCATCCTAAAGGACACCTTTAAAACTAAAATTATCAAACACTTAAAATAGATAATGAAAATGGCATACCATTTGCAGAATTTCAATTTCTGTTTGAAGAGTCTCACAGACACTTTCCCAACTATAATCTTTGTATGTTTCCAGCTCTTTCTTAAGTCTGTCCAAAACAAAATAAATTTTCAGGTCAGAGGACTGTTGCTGGGTAACTATTTTTTCAGCTTTGGTCCCAACTGTCAATTTGACTTGCGTGAGAAAAGCCTCATTGATCTTTTTCCTGGTCAGGATTTAAGTTTGCTAGTTAGACAACTTTCTGGACTGTGTTGTTTCTGTAAACTGTGAAAGATATATGGCCTCATTAGTCATCATTTTCCTTATTTGAACATGTGAGTTCGAATGTTGATACTTAGAAAGTACCGTATGTTACTGTTCTTATTTTTCCTGGGTATCTTCTTGTAGCCTCTGTTGGAGACAGAATGTTGGATTAGATGGTGCTCTGCCTGCCCCTGTGCCAGCATTGCTCCATACCCTGCACAGACTCCTGCTCTCTCCCCACTGCTCCCACTATTCTTCAGCACTTACAGTTTCCCAGTAGTCTCAGCCAGGAGTTCTCCAACTTTTCTACACTAAGGATTACTTTTAATATACTTATTTCTCAACTCAAAAGATTGTTTAGTCCTGCCAAAAGGAGATACCTAAACTTTGCAAATCAGTGACTGTAGTGGTTTAAATTAATACTTGGTAGGTCAAGAGAAATCTATGCCAGAGCTTTCAGCAGTCTGATAAATACAAGGTGATGAGATTATTCTGAGTCTTTCCATGGCTGTCATAAGAAAAGTATAATGACAAAGATAAAGCTGTTTACCTTTAATACAGTTTCAGGAAACAATCTGAATATTCTGGAACATACAAACAGACTGATAAAAAGGAAGGAAAGTATATATTCTGCTTCTCATTAAATAGCTAAACCAATGCATCAAAGCAGAACCTTGTTTCTTCTTAAGCTGAAACAGAAGGTAGCAACTATTTTTGCTTTTATATACTATAGTAGACAATAAATTATTTTACCTTATTATAGAGATGATGCACCTCTTTAGTTGTCCTACTGCAAATAGAGTTGGTTTTCTACACATCAAATGGCTTTATTACAAGTCAAACGTATATCTTTAAATAGAGAAATATCTCAGTCACTGAGCATCTTTAGAATTAACAGCATGACTGGACTGGAAATTAATTTTGCTGTTCTGGTGGAAAATGGAAATATCTTACCATCAATATGGAAAAAGCGTGAGCTTTGTGTACTTGAATTATAAAGGAGTAAATACCGGTTCTTTCAGAAATGTTTCTCATAACACATACAAGTATCTAATAACAGGGAATTTTGAACTATGCTTTAAGAAATGGAATTTTTACTGCACAGCAGTACACTGTTAGTTTTCAGTCCATTTCATTGAGAGAAGTTCATTTCAAGGTCTAAGATCAGCTTGTGATCTTGATTGAATCTTAATTTCACTGCATTGTCTCCTGGCTTTTTCTCTCTGTGTTCTCTGTTACTGTGATATTAGAACCCTAATTTGCTTGAGACGAAAAAAGCCCTACTTCGCCTAATTTACTTTAGGAAAAGACAGACTGCTGATCTCAGAGAAAATGCTCTCTCATTGTCTTTCACATTGTAAAACTGATGCACAGCCTGTTTGCTGCTTGTTAGCTAAGAATGATACCAGTCCATGCTAGGTCTACGTTAGGGATAGAACAACCAGAAGATAAGCAGTAGGAGTTGCTTATCTGTGTCTTGGGGTTGTGAATTAGTTACTATTGATGATGTGCTTTGAAACAAACATTTTGTGTATGGATATTAAAATTTTATTTCAAATATTTTATAAAACTTCTAAATGCAGTGACAGCACAATTCCTTACATGGCACCAGGTAGTGGTGATAAAAGACATTCATTCAAATGTGGCGTTTAATTCTTAAATTAATCAATTGATTCTGCTTTCAGGTCTTCCTTCTTTCTTATTTAGAAGCTAGATAATTACAGTATGTGCCAGGAATATTATACTCACAAAATAAGAGCTGTCTGTTAGGTTACAGTCTACAAAATTAATGCATTGGAGATGCCTGAGTTACTGAATAAATGATGAAGTTTTACCAGAAGGAATGTGAGACAATGGAACTATTAAAAAAAATGTTTAACCTGAGAGCAGATTTAGTTTTTTCATTTTACATTTAAGATAAGCAGGATATTCATATTCATCTTTCCACTATCAGATTGAATGTGCAAACCAATTATTCATGAAACTATACTGTCTAGAGGGAAGGCAGGTTTTCTGTCACCTTTGAAAATAGAAAAAGATGTAACTTTTGCTGGAACAAGGATTAATTTGACAATTATACCCTTTTTATGACTATGAGAAAAGGCAGATCTCTTAGGAAAAATAATCTGAAAAATCACATTAGCATTTGACTTCCATGTGCTTTGGTTTTGCTTTATTTTTAGCACTTTGTTCACTTTGGTGACAATAAAACATATCTTTAAAATAAGTCATGGCTCTAGACTAACAGTGCCCTGGCAAGTTACAGCATCACAGGCTCTAATGAACAGCTGGAGCGGAAATGCCATATTTGCAATAGTTAAACCTAGCCTTAAATCAAGCAGGTGGGACAACAACATCAGCATTTTTTGGATGCTGTCTTGTCCTAGACTGAGCTCTGCTATCAATTGCCCATTTTCCATTAGTCTTGAATGCTAGAAGTGACAGAGATGAAGAAGGAGGAGATCACTGAAGATGATCGATTTTGCAGCTTTGAAATGAGCCCAGCTATTAAATGTCATTGGCATTTGGGGTTGATACACATTCTTCTTGAATTTCAGCTCTATATGCACATGGCAAAGAGGAAAAATAATTTGAAATCAATACATGCTAGTATTATAAATTGAACTATGAAGAAAATAATGTTATTGTCAAACAGGTCTCTCTAAAAATCATCCATAGATTCAAATTATTGGATCCAGTATCCAAAAGTTGCATTCCAAGAATAATTTTATGTAAAGAGGTCTCAAAGGAGGAATAATTTCTGCAGAGGACAGTGCTAATATGTGGCTTTAGAGTCTTTTTTCTAGTGGGGGTGAAAGTCCCTACTAGTTGTTGGTGGAGATGCAGAAAGAGGAGACTGTCTCTTAGTTATGTTTTGCTGACACAAGTAATTTTTTTTTCTTATTTTCCTTTTGTCTTTGCCTTGTTTATGAGCACCATTTTATTTTTTAATCATAAATTTGAGGGAAAACATTGTGGTGTATTTTAAAACAGAATTGCTTGACACTGAAATACAGGGAATAGAATTCATGGTACAAAATGAAATTCCTTAAGAAGTTATATATAACTTGAGAGTACATATCTTGATTTCATCCCAAACATCAGGAGATACACTTATCAAGGTTTTAAGACTTTATTGTGAGTGAAGAAAAGCATTGAAGACTTTCATTTACTGTCTCAAGCTCAAGTACAGGTGAGACATTGAGGAAATTCTCAGTTCAGTACTGGGATTAATTTAATTTGTATGTTTCTATAGTGAGAGCAAGATTTTGCTGGGTATTTACAATTTGCTGACACTACTAAACAGAAAATGCTATTGATACAGCCGAAGAAGTCAATAAATTTCAGACTATTATCAGACTATTGATTGAGGAAGAGGGAAAACAAGTTCTAAATGGAATTCAGTATCCCAAAATATAAAATCTAGTACTTGAGTTACACAATTAAATATGAAACTCTGTGCTTGATGGAGCAGAAGGATAACAAAAATTAAGCAAGTGATCTAATGGTAATAATAAATTCTAGCAAGAAGACGGAACATGAACACAAAGAAGGTACTAGACTATATAACAATGGAAATTAAATGTAAATTAAAAGAAATAGAGCCAGCTTAGGTAGAATAGGAAAGTTTCTGATTTTGTTGTCCTGAATAAAATGTTAAATGTAAAATACATAGTTATTATTGATTAAAGCTTGCATTTTGTGAATGCTGTCAGGCAACTATTTATAAGCGGAGTTAGAGGTTTTGAAAAGTGAGGTGGTATTTTTCAAATACATAAAACATCACAAGACATCTTTAAGGAATATATGATAATAGATGAATAAACATGGAAAGGTTAAGGCACACTGAATTAAATTGCACATTTAGGATGAGATTTGCTTTTGTGCAGACAGAAAACCAAAGTTGTACAGACTATTTTCCATAGATACTGTAAGAATGAGCTACACAGGAAAGACAAACTGTACAAGCATGTATGTGACATGTGAAATGGAACATGTTTGTAGGGGTCAATAAGCTGCCCATTGAAAGGCAGGGAAAGTAAACAGGGGTCAGTGGTTCTTCTAGTTCAATTATCTTGATTTTTTATTGGACAAAGAAAATTAGACCTTAATCTGAGTATACAAATATGGCTACCCTATTGCTGAAATTAGTATCTCTATAAGGTACTGCTTTCTTCATATATATAATATTCTCAGAGCTAAAAAGGATTTAGAATCGTCCTTGTTTCATTCTGCTTTATGGGATCTCCATGCTCTGCTTGTCTTCCAGGTTGAATGCATCTTTTTGGACAAGTAGGTGAGAGATTTGTACCAAGTATTCTTACACCCTCCTGTTTTTTGGTGGAAATAACTCTTGCTTTTATCTTGTCCACAGCTATATTTTCTTTTGATGTTTATAGCTGTATTTTGCTCACCTAGGATGCTCAGACCTCTCTGCTTCCAGGCACCTATTACTGAAATCCTTAATTGTGTACAAGTAGAAAAACTTGTACTGTATATCATTATATTCTTCCTCTTTTTTAGTGACTCTTCTACAAGATGTAGAGTTGTTTAATTAAGACCCTGTTGTCTTAAAACACTTTCTAGTCCAAAGTCATTACTTAAAACATTAAGCAAGACCAACAGTGACTGTTGTTACCTTCGAGTCCCAGAATTTTTAATTGCAGACCGATGACTGTTGTTACTATTACTCATTTCCTTACTTATTTTTTTTAATATGTCTTCCTTAGGTTAGATAGCAGTTTTCCATGTGGGATACCATCAAATACTTTATTAATGTCTAGATGGATGGCATTTGAATTTTCTTTTTCTAACCTATCTGTTGTCTTATCAAAGAAAGACATCATTAGTCAGATTTGATGTACTTTTTGTAAATCCATACTGCAATTTATAATGGAAAGCTATTTTAACATAATTCAAACTATAATAGTTCCACTAGGCACTGCTATTAAGAAAAAAGCTCAAAAAATCAATGAGGAGGTTGCCATTGAAAAACTAATTTTGAACCACATGTATTACTCCAGAGACTGATGTTTTCTGATTATAAAATTTAACATCAAATTAAATTGCAAAAAAATGTTTTAACCCACCAGGAGCATGCATGGGCTTAAGCAGTCTGCTGTTTGTATGAACAATTTGTTCAGTGCTAAGGAATATGTTTCCTGTATGATTTGTATGAAAGAAAGAATTACTTTTTCTTTCCTAATCTGGGTAAGGGAGTTTCTTTTTCTGGATTATGAAGTATAAGAAGGAATACTATATTTTTAGGATTTAGACAAGTATATAAGGCTGTGAACTATTTACAAAGTAAGCAGATTTCATGCATTTCTTTTCTGCTACTTCTTTTCTGAAGTAGAAGAGAAATTCATGTTTCAAAGAAGTGTTTTATCCTTATTCTACTTTTTAAATAGGTTGAAAAATATATATTTCATGTAGAAATGGTTTTACTGGTTTTACTCTAAATGAACTTCAACTAAAATTATTTCTAGGCTGTTTTACTTAAAGCAACACATAAATTTAAAATTAAAATGTGAAAGAGGATAAATAATAGATATAGCAATTACAATGAATATAATAGTGAAATGACATAGTTAGGAATTTACTGGTATCACTCTCTGTTTGACTCCTGCTTTGCTCCACTTAAGTGATGTTACTTGCTACCTGCCAGGGAAATGGGACTCCAGAGAGCTGATACCAACATTCTTTCCTGCTGTTTTGTGTTTGAGCTTGGCATTGGCAGAACAGATGATTAAAACAAGGCTTTTGATCTTAATTGCAGCTCTCTTTGGGGGTGGAATAATTAAAAAAAAGGACCCTCTTTTCTTAAAAATTTCTCTGAATTGTGCACCTACATCTTGGGAGTTGCATTTTCCAAAGTGCCTGCTAACTACAATTGTGCTTAACATTCCAATTCTGGTCGGCTTTTCTCTGCATCCAATGTATATTAGGACAAGCCTGTAACTGCAGCCCCAACAGCTGCTGGAATTCCTGGTGTGTGCTTCTTATGACCCTTTGTCATTCCTTGATGGATTTGACAGAAATTTTATGAAACTGCAGACATGGTATAGGACATTTTTCTCAGATCAAAGATGAATTGCTGTAATTTGAATTAGCTGGCCACACTCTTCAGCTGAAATGCAATTTACTTTTAGATAGATACTTAATTGCAATGAAGATTCTTGCCTTGCCAGCTACTTTTGATATTGATTTTTAAGCTGGGACTAGGGATATGATACAGTAACAGACTTGCCAGGGTGATCTGGGAGCTACATATATCAGGTTATTGATGCTGACTGTCTCTCACATTTGTTTTCAGAAAGCATAAAAAAAATTGGTGTTTTTACCACTTGAAGAGTGGTGTGGTTTCCAGTTCTGTAAAAAAACCCAAAGATCAGATTCTGTGCTTATTTCATAGAAAGAAGAAGTATTTTTAAGCCACATTACTTATGTCAAAATTTTATCATCTTTATGTATAATAAAAAAGATTTTCAGTGAAAACTAGACTTTTGTTCTTACAACAAACTCTGTATGGGGATAAAAAACCTAATCTTGTTGGGCTAAAAGGGTTGTTTCTCAGACACAGTAGGTTCAATCACATTGATTTTAACATGACCAAAACTGACTCCTGTTAAGATATACACAAGTATTTGAGTGTATCTCGAGGACAGCCTTCAGTGATGAAAATGATGCAACCTCCCTGAGTAACCTTTGCTTCCTCATGCTTTTTCCTTAAATCTACTCTAAATCCTCTTGTTTCAAATTCTGCCTTTTTGCCTCTCCTTCTCCTGCTGTGCAGCACTGTGCAGATCCTGACTCCAACCTCTTGATGATATGTAGGTACTGGAGAGTGATCAGGTACCTTCCAGGGGACTATTTATAAATCCCCTTTCATTCTCTTAAGTCAGTAGTCCAAACCAAGAAGTGATGAGTAGGCTTTGTTAAATTTTAAAAAAAAAACAGACAACTGCTGGGGTTGATCTCAAACTGATAAGGTTTGAGGTGGTTCTAAAGAGCCCAGCACTGACATAGAGAGGTAGGAAAATGAGGATTGCCTGCTTGGCTCTACTGAAAAGCAGAATCTATTAGTGCTGACATGGAAATATAGTAGCTCTGTTGCTTCTGGCGTCTGAGTTAACTTATTCAGGGCTATCTCTCTCTACAAAGCATTGAGCTTTTCTGATCAAAAGCAAGTGCAAGATGAAAATATGATTTGGGCAAATCTGTCCTAAATTTTTTCCAGTATCTGAAATTAAAATTGTTTCAATTTTAAGAAAATGTATTTAATATATTACTAGACCTCAAGAAGGGCTTGCATTTTGTGATAGTGGTAATAGCAGTAGGAGCACTTTATATTTTGCACTACATACAATTATCAAATAATGTTAGCTTATCTTGACTATGAAAGGAGGCATTTCATGAAATAAGAAAATCTCATCATCCTTCTTGCTTTGGTTTTAAATGACATTTGCTGATTTGCAGTGAATAGAATTTAATATGTTTTATCCAGTTTTCCACCCAGAGAAAACCAAAGTGTTGTTCTGCAGAGCTGTGAGTTAATGTCACTACATAGAAAGACAGACATACATGGATTTGATTGATCCCTGGGATCTCAGTGGCAGAGCTGGGGCTTAAAAGCATGATAATGTTGGCTTCTTCTGTACCTTACATCCAGGAAACTTGTTATAGAAAACTAATTACACAAATCTGGGTATTCAGTGCTGTCATGGCAGTAAACTATTCCAAGGGAGGTATGTTATTTGGAAGGAAGCTAACAACCTCATGTATCACAAACCCTAATATATCACGATTGAATGAATAATGTGAACGAGTGAGTTATAACATGCTGTCCTAGAGAATCGTTACTGTTATTATTATTTACACTGTGTCTTCTATGTATATGTTGAATGCAAATTTTTTGCTACTGTATGCAGGATTGTGAGCTAATTAATTTTTATGCTGAGGGAATTTTGGCCATGTCTCAACACCATGTGAGAGGTTGAAGAGAGTTAGTAATAGGGCTGATATATCATTTTCTTTCAAAAACAGATATTCAGCAAAAAATTACCAAATCATCTTTCCGAAAATTGCTGAGAGATCTCTGCAAAGTTATAACTTTCCATTGAAAGTTTTCAGGAAAAAAAAAAATCCCACTATATTTATTTTTGTCAAAAGCTTAGGAATATATAGGAAAAAACTCCGTAATGGTAATAAAAGTTGTGTATTCCTTCACAATTTCTGACAGAGAATCTTTTGGATCAGCTTTGCCAGGAGGAGTTCCTTTGCATTGTCTATTAAATATTTTTAAATATCCACAGACACATTCATCTGGAATATCACAAAATGTTCCAGAAAAAGATGGTCAATTTTGTGATATGGGGCTTTCTGCATTGGCAGATTATTTTTTAAAAAAAAATTACATTATTTTCTGTAAAGAGAAAACCTAATGTGTCACTTAAGCAAACTGACAAGAAATGAACTGTTACCATTCAGTTCCTGAGAAGAAATCGTCACTGTTAATGGAGACTGTGCAAGGTCTTCTCTTCTGTCTTGGTAAAGCCTTCAAAATATTGTTCTAAACTAGCTTAATTAGAAAGCAAACTAGAACTGATAGCAGAGACCATATAGAAAACAAACTTGCATTTAGTAGCCCCACCACTGGCCCCAGCTACCCATGGGGTTACTGTGGCCAGTCCATTCCATTGCAATCAGGCTCTGAACAGCCAGGCAGCACAAATAAGTTTAGCATTGGGTATTTATCAGTACTTTGTGCACCACCACCATTTTTACAAGCCCTCAGGAGCTGGTTTTCCACCCAAGCAGCAGCATTTTGTTCTTCCTCCGAGTCTGACTGACATCCCTGCAAACACTTCCAGTTTTTAGTTCATTGGAGGATGTATGTGAGGGTGAAATGCTGTAACCCCAGCTGAAATGCTGGGGTTGTCTAATAAAAAATGAAGGGTTCTTCTGATTTCAGAAGGGATATTGCACATGAAAGGTAAAATAGTCATTGCCACCAGGACTGGACTGCAGCTACAGTCCTAAAATTAAATTTAGAGCTAATTAACATGAGACTCTTACCTTATACATTCAGGATCAGTCTGAGGCTTTTCAGTGACTTGGACTTTTTCTGCTTCTAAATCTCTCGTCATTCTTTCAGCCTCCCTGATTACTTTCTCAAGGTCTAAACATGAAATCAGAATTACCCTATAAATATATGCTAATCATCCATATTCAAAGACCTTCTACATAATTAAAATTTATATTTTCTAATATTTCTTCATGAAACTCTTTGAAGGGTAAAGGCATCTAAATAAAGAAAATGAATTTTTTTATTATTATTGTAATCACATATTGCAACCTAAAAAATTTCACTCCTTTTCCCAAACAATTTATGACTATATTTACTGCTTTTCTTAGCTCTTACTGTGACATGTTACTTAGATATCCATAAAAAAAGACACTAAAGCACTCTAGATTACATTTTTTTAATCCAGATTTCAAAGAATTCCCTATCGGTGTGATCACCTTTGACACAGAAGGTTTTAAACAATGTTTATGTTGATTTTAACTTCTTTGAAACATTAGATTTTCCATTTAAGTATGTGACTTAGCAGCAAAAGCAAAACTTTTTTTCATATTTATATCTCATGATTCAGCATCTGTGGACCTCAGTATCAATGGCAATTAAAATAAATCTCACTGAAATCCATATTTGTTATAACCATGCTTTAAAATTATGTATTACATATTGTAAGAATAAATTAAAATATTATTACTATGATTTCTTTTTCTTGAGAAAATCGTTAGAAAACATTTTTAGAAGCATTTGCCAAGCCAGTACTAACTATCATAACAAGTACTTATCAGGCACACCTTTGAGCTCACTTTGGAGAGTAAATAAATCCTGCTTTAATTCATTCTTCTGCAGCTGGAGTGCATTTAACTGAACATTTTTATGTTCCATTGACTCAATTTCTAAGAAAAAATATGTTTTAAATTAAAATGCATTGCCATTTCAGCATTCATGATACAATCTTAAATATTCTTAACTACTTCTACCAATCTTCATCTAGTCAAAAGAACCTTAAATATAAAACCAAAAGAAACTAAAATAATTCATATGAAACACAGTTCACAGGAAATTAGATGTCATATAATGTATTCATAGCTATGAAAAATTTTTTTTTTAATGTTATTAAGCTGTTCAACATATTTTGTTGTCTGGGCATAAAAAATGTTTTGCTTTAGAGTTACTTCAGCTATAAAGAAAGGATGAGTGACTGAATAGATGCAGAACAGTCACCTCTCAGCAAGACTGAAAAGGAAAAGCTTCTTCATTTGTTTAGTGTTATATATATTTGAACCTTACTATTGACAGCATCTGGAATTAATTGCGATTGTTTTTCTATCAACTGGTGGTCCTCACGTAATTTCCTTGTTGAGTTTCTTAAACTTTTCACTTCAGAGTTGTCAGTGTGCCCAGGAGTGTGATAGACAAAAAGAAAGACAAATTGTATTACAAGAAAGTAGAAAGGTGCAATTAAAGGAGGGAATTGAGATGGCAACTGGACTTAGAGAAGAATTTTTGTCACCTTTCAGGTACTACTGATCATTTAACTGCCCAGGTCTGCCTGAACATGTAAAAATTAAATGCTAAAAGTAGTACTTGACACCAAATACAGACTTTTCTGTCATAGATGAGTGTCATACCCACAGGAAATAAGAAATAAGGTACTACCAAGTGCAGACTCCAACGGATTGTCCCTTTTCAGTTACATTATAGCAGATATGGGGAATTGAAAGTGCTGTCACTTGACAAATCATGATGCTGGAAAGGACTTTGAGGGGCCATCTACTGCCTTCCTTCTCCTGAAGGTAGGATCAGCTGTACCTCTGTCATTTCTGAGAAATGTTGGTTTAGCCGTTTTCTAAAGACCTCTGGTAATGGACACTCCTCATTCCTTTGATAATGGAATCTTCTAAGGCAGAGTGTTTCAGTTGTCCACTGTTCTTAGAAAGATTTCTAAGCTGTCAGACAGACTCTCCCTTATTGTGCTTTATACTTGTTACTTTTTATTCCGTTCACTCTAGGTATAGAGAATATATTCATTTCCTTTCTACAGGATACTTAAACAATTTAAAGACTGATATCCATCTTCCATCAGTCTTTTCCTTAATAGCTTACACAGTCACAATTCTTTCATTTTCTTCCTTCTCATGTGCTCCAGAACTCTGATCACTCTCACTGGTCCTATGTGGATTCTCTCCAGCTGGTCCACTTTTTTTTTTTTTTTTTTTTTTTTAAGTATAAGATCAAAATGAGATGCACAGTACTCCAGCTTAGAGCTTAACTGCCCCAAATAGAGTGAGGAATTATTTTCATGTCTCAGAGGTCAGAATTCTGTTTGTGTGTCAGTATGGTGTTGGCATTCTGATGTCATTGACTCATGTTCAGCCTGTGATCCATGACGACCCCGATTTCCTTGTGGAAAGACTGCTCTGCAGTCTGACCCTGTGCTCTGAGAGATCCCATACTCTGTACCTTAACTCAAAGATCAAGCTGTACTGTGGCAGTAAAGGACTTGCCTTACAAGACATTTGTGCATACAGTTCTTTTGAAGCTAAGGAAATCTTCAGAGCTCAACCACAAGCGATTCTAAACCTAATTCAGTTGCTGTGTATGACCATGAGCTCTGGGCTGGCTGAATTAGACATTGGGAGCCACTTCTGCAGGTTAGCAGCTTCTCCTCATAGTGCTCACCTCAGAAAGGACTGAAGAGGATAGGGAACAGAAGAGCCTTTAATTATGCTTGGTATGTCAGACCACACTCTTTCAGTTTGGTGCTAAAAGGAAACTCCAGACAGCAGGGGAATGGAATTAAAATTACTGGTTTGCACAACTATATTTTATCTATTTGTATTAATCCAAGATAAACTGGTTTAATATAAGACTTACCATTTTTCAGCAGAGCTGCCTCATTCTCTAAATCATTTATTTCAGTCTTGACTTTTTTTTTAATAAGAAGATCTCTGTTACTTGTTAGTCCATATTCATTGTTAAACTCTGTTACTTCTCTCATAAAATTATCTTCCTCTTCTGTAATTTTTCTCTTTGCATCTGTCTGAAAAAAAGAAACGGAAGATTGAATGTTCAGGTGAAAAAAAAGGAAGTTTTTGTTAAGATAGGCAGACTGAAACACAGTGTTGTTTTTTACCCTTAAATTTGTAGTATAGAAGTAAATAAAGAAAAAGTAAATAAATACAGAAGTAAAGAAAATATTTACTTTTTCTTACAAGAACATGAAAATGGTCTACAGCTCTGTCATTATGCCTGTTGTTTTGAACTTTTTTTCTCTCTAATAATGTTCTATTCTTGATAATAGAGCATTTTAAAAATCACTACATTATGTTAGAGACCTGAACCAGCAGATTTTCAGTTCAACACTGTCATTGAAATTAGAAAATTCTGTTTAAAGTCAATTGCACAGTATGGCAGTTTTTTATTTTTAGACTGTTATTAAACTAAATAAAAGTGTTGTTTAATCCTCTGCAGAACACAGACTTACTTTAGCTCCTCTAATGACTACCAAGAAAGCTATAGTTGATAGGAAATCACTGTTAAATTTTCTAGGAAAAAAAAATATTCAAAAGAGAAAGCTTATATTAAATTCCTTCTAAGAAATCTTAATTGATTGCTAAGTTAAATAAAATGAAATTATGCCTATGTGTAGGAAAAAAAGAAATAGCTCAAACTTCACACATGTACTGGGAATACTTTGGGTGCTGCAGAAATATTAGTTAAAAAGATACCTGCCTAAAGACTTAGTTTTAATACTGGTGATTTTGACTGAATGTTTAAAATTTAGCTCTGCTGATTTAAAGGGCAAATACATATGCAGAAAAGACTGCTCTTCTGTGGCATAGCTTCATATGTACAGATCCAAGAATCCTCAACAAACTAAGAGGAAGCCAATATTCAGGTTTGCACATGAGAGGACTGAAAAACTCGTAAGCAGCTGCCTTTGAAGATGTGGTGAGGTGTGTCTGACATCAAAGAGATTGTGTGGTACGTCAGGATTGCTAAAATTTCCACATTTGCTAAAATGTGGTGTGGGCCTCCCTGAGTTTTTCCTTTGATCCTTTTCAATATTTTTTACTGTGGATGAAGCAATCCAATTTAGGTGAGGCTTTCTTAGTTTACTTTTACAAAGGAAATAATCTGTCCGAATTGGAGTTAAGTCATACAACAGCAAACATTAGAAAATGAAGTCAAGAATATCAAATCAGCTTTGTAGATAAAATGCAGCACACACTACCTTAGATCATGGTTCAAATTAGAAGTGAGAATTTATCTACATTTACATAGTTACATATGCTGGAATTAAATAAGCCCCACATTTTCCTGATTTAAAACATTAGTTTTTCCAGATTTTCAAATTTGAAAGCTATTGCTCTTGTACAATAGAAAAGAGCTGTGTGAAAACCACAGCTGGAAACATACCAAGATTTTAAGAAGACTGGTTCTTTGATTAATAAGTTCAGCTTTTTGTTTTTCTAAGCTGTCTTCACGTTTCTTCAGAATTTCTAAGTTGAACTGCTTTACAGACAGATGCTGAATCTTCCAAAAAGAAGTAAAAAAAAAAAGGTTATTGTTTTATTGTTTCATTTACTTTAAAACTGTACACAAGTATCTTGGTCCAGTTAAAAAACAGCTGGCATAACTGCTGGACTTACAAAAGCATAACAGCTCTTTTTCCCCCCTCAATAACATTTCAGTGTACCGCTAAGCTTTTGAAAAGTCTCCTTTCTTTAAAATAATCATTTAGTCATGCTCTATCTAAAATGGAATTTTAAAGTCTGCAAGGTTTAGGAGAAATTTTTTTTTCAGGTTAAGACCAGGAAAAATATTGACCACATGGGATTCTTTACCCAACATAATCCACTGCTCTCCATCTCATTTTGTAAAGCTCATCCCCTACCAAATATGAAAATAGTATCAGAATAATGTCAGAGGGACAGGGGTCCAGCATTCTGGTTTTGACTGAATGGCTGTAGATGTCATCCACTCTGCAATGCTACCATGGAATATGTGAAGGAGAGCAGGATATTTTTCTGAGTACAATTCCTGGAATTTTTAGCTTATGCAGGGTAATGGGAATTAGCCCACTGGTTATGGACAGTTTGATCATAAACCCCCCAAGCCCTAAACTTTGATTTTGCATAGAGATTTATTTAAGAGTTTCATTAATTTTGACCATTCGTTTTTCTCATACAATGGTATGCTGTTCAGCCCACTGCATTTTCAAAATTTTCTGAATGTTTCCAGCACATCTGCTATATCATTGTCTGACCTAAGTGCAGATATATGGTGGGATGAACTATAACAAGAATAAATAGGAAACAGCTAAGTGTTGTAGAGTCTTAAAGGATGAGAACCATTCATTTGATGAAGTGGAATGTCAAGTTCTCTTGACTCACTCAGAGCAATGAGCAGGGAAAGTAAAGTTTGATTTGCCCACAGACAGTAAAGGCACAGGGTAAGTATCAGGAAATTGAATAGTTAGGCTGATACACAAGTGTCTGTGTGTGTAGAAGCAGAAAAGACCAAATAAGAATGGTATTAAAGTGGTAAAAATTAAAAGATTTTAAAGTTAAATAATGTACGTGATTTTGGAGAGGGCACAGATGAAGTGCATCTGATCAAAATAGGAGGATAGTGAAATGAAATGCCCAAAGACTGGAATTTGAGTTGGAAAAGAGAGGACTAGATTTTTTCCTCATCCCTGATATGTCCAGCATGCTAAGGGTGCAGGATGTGATTGGCTGGGAATGTATTTTACAAATTAATTCAAAGATAGTAGATGGTCTTATACTGCTCTATTTATATTGGTGTTCATAACTAGCTTCAGTGTAGTTTCTCCATCTGCAAGATGCCAAGTTCATCTATGCATTTGCAACCAGTTTTTTAAAAGAAATAATTGAGCTACAAACAGCAAAACACTATAATTCGGGTTCTAATTACATGCTACCTGGTTTTACAGAAGAGAGGGGAAAATTGCATTTCCTAAGACTATTTGATTGACCACAAGCAGTGTCTGTGAAATAAATGTCAAAAAACTTCTGAACTCAGTCTCATCATCTTGGTCAGGCATCAGCTGCTGAGCATGCATGTGGTTGGATATGCGTACTTATAAAGAACAGCAGATATTTGGTGTGGGATAAATTGAAAAGCATTAGCTGAGCAGCATTATTTAATATTATTTGAATTACATGAACTATTGCAGACATATGTAAACCTAAATTACTTAAAAAAAGTCAATAACTATATAATCTTTAAACCTAAATATAGTCTGATTGAAAAGCATTTTTCTATTCCACTAGTTTTCTGTATCATTTCCTATCTATAAATGAATTAATGTCAGACTAGGCAAGCAAGTAAAATATATTTTTCTGGACATCAGTGAGAATATTATTAATACTGGTCAGTAAAGTATATAAAATTTAATTAGGAATAGTTCTTCAGCTCTTCCCATTAGTCATTTACAATAATGGCTCTACTCTGGGGACCTTCTGTACCTACCACATAAACCTTGATTATAAATCACAATGCATCAATATCAAATTAGTAGTATAAACATAAAATTGTGATGTTCGTAAATAAATTTATGAGTAAGACAACTGAGAACTTCACCTAACAAGCAATATCCAGATATAATCTGTGTTGGATAAATAAGTTACTATTTTAAAGCACCTTTGGGCTCTGAGATTGTGGCATGCATAAATGCGAGCATGTGAATAACTGCCTGCGTGATTATAGTCTCAATTTGCAACCAGTAAATATTTGTAAATGAGTTCTCTTTTATTCTGATCCCTTCTCAGCAATGTTGATATTTATTATATATATATATGTTATAATCCTTTACAAAAGGCAGAAGAGCCTGGGGGATGAAAATCATCCCCCTAACATTTATTTTCACAACTAGATGAGGCAATCTCCCAAAGGTTCTTGAAGTTGTTTATTTAAATGATAGGATCCAACCGTTCTGACTTCAAAGGAGGCTCCACATGCTTTCCTGTTGTGAACACACATTCTGTCAGCACAGATACTTAAGAGCACAGGGGAGAGTATTTAGACTTAATTTTCAGACACAAGCAAATGGATTTTTAAATAATTTGCAACCACAGGTGTTATCGGTGGAAAAACTCTGCAAAACTGGTGGCTTAATCTGAAAATGCATCTGCAGTTTGATGAAGTGGAAAGAGTCATGAAATCACTAAATAGATTCAGAAACTCGCCTCAGTCTTTGGCCTCCCTAGAAAAACCCTCAGGGCTTGTAAGCCTCAACCATGAGCTTGCAGAAGGATCTTCAGTATAGACTCAAGATCCTGTGAAGTAAACACAGGGAATGCTTCCATATATTTTCTCTGAAAGGCCATTAATGAACGGCATTGGGCAGCCAAGGGATGGCTTTTGTGCACTGGAGGGAAGTGCTGTAACAAGCTGCAGGACTGTTAACCCAGAGTATCTCACACCATGCCCCAAAAGTCAGCCTGCCCTGAACACAGCCAGGAGGCAGCCCAAAGGGTGAGATTTGTGGGAGGAAGGATGTTGACAAACCCTTTTTTCACTACAGAAAGGCACAGTGCAGGTTTCCTCCACGCTGCGCTACTCAGCAGGTGAGGCACACTCCTCGAAAGTGCTTATGGATCCATTCCTGAAAGCACAGGTCATATATTTGTAAACATAACGTATTTCATTATTATGTACACTATAAATATGCCTGCTCACCTTGTTTTCTAAGCTAGTTTTTGCAGCGCTCAGCTCTTCTTTTGTTTGATTAATTTTTTCATAGCTTCTGTTTATGTCGCATTTAGCTGCAAGACAAGGAAAACCTGTAAGAACGCATGCTCAGTCTGTGAAACATGTTGGGGGCAAGAACCAGCCATGCTGGCTGCTGAGCTTTCTGTGGCACGAGTCCCCTCAGGACATTTCCGTGGCACTTGTCCCCTCTGGACATTTCCGTGGCACTTGTCCCCTCTGGACATTTCCGTGACATGAGTCCCTTCAGGACATTTCTGTGACACGAGGCCCCTCAGGACATTTCCGTGACACGAGTCCCCTCTCCATTCCCTGTGGGGCCCGTCCCCTGGGAATGGAGAGGCCCCTCAGGATGGCAGCCATGGTGCCGACCTTGCTGGATGAAGCTCCTCTTCTCCCTCGCCTGCTTTTCCGTGAACTGTATTTGCTGGAACAAAGCGTTCAGGTTCATTTCTGGCTTCTTGTGGAGCCTGTGGGCTCTGTGGGCCGAGCTCTTTGTGAGGGCTCCCGGTGGGTCCGGCCACAGGCCTGCCCTCAGGCCTTGTCCTCTGCGGGCGTGGGACAGAGGCCTGGGGACACGGCCGAGGGGACACGGGGACAGAGAGGGATGTGAGGGCTGCAGCCTGGGGATGTAGTTGCACTGTTTTTCAAATCCTTCTGTTCTTTCTCATGGAGAATAGAGATAAACTGCACTTTCTGTACTTTCTTAATCTCTATGTTTTGTATTAGGTGCTGTATAGCTATGACCAATGACTCTGGGAGGTGAATTTTCTACTGACGAATGGTTGCTAGATTATTAATGGATATATAAAGAAGTTTCTGTAAATAAAACTCTCTCTTTCGCCATCTTGGGATCTCTGCCTGCTTTCTTGCCAGCTTCCTCTGCCTGCAGCCGCAAATATTACGAGATTCAAACCAACATGGGGACACGGCCGAGGGGACACGGGGACAGACAGGGATGTGAGGGCTGCAGAAAGGGTGGCGAGAGCAAGCCTCAAGGGGAAGGAAATGTGAGTGACTGGCTAGGGAAGCCTGCACAGAAAACAGGGAATGGGAACAGGCAAGGGAAGCAGCACAGTAGGAGCTCCTGCTCCTGACAGAAGATAGCTGGTAAGGAAAATGGCAGATGGCACTGAATTGTGTCAAACTCGGGCACACCTGTCCAACTGGTTCTGACTGAGGATCTGGGGAGTTTTATTCAAACAGCTCTGACTTCCTTAATTCTCTATGTGATAGATACATAACATAGTGCTGACTTTTCGCAAATATTCATTGTGTGTATGGTTTTATTCTTTTTATAGGAGTAGTCTTGTTATAAAGATATAGGTATATAACCAATGTTTTAATTTCTGTTATGAACTAGATTTCAATATAGTAGTAAAATAACTAATAGAGGTAGTTTAAAAGACTTTCCGTTACTAACCACACTGCCTGCTTGACTGGATAACATCCAAAGAACAGCACAGAGAAGACCTGCCACTGATACCTGACTATCAGCCATAACCAGATGCAATGACCATGGAGAAAAAGCCCAATCTGGAAACGATAACCAAGACTGGACGAAAACCACAGCCTCAAACGCGCATGCTCTAAAAAGGCAGGACCAAGGAGGAGCCATGCAAAACAGTTCTTGGAACATGCAAAATAGTTTTGAGAAAAGTTTGAATATGCATGAATGCTTATGAATAGGCATGAGGCTGAGGGTATTTAAGACGACTTTCTCAATGGCAGGTGTGCCTCTTGGCTTAGGGCCAAGCACCCAGCGCTGTTTCTTTGCTTTATTGGTTTTGTCCCCTATTGTCCTTTATTGAACTTTTAAATTTCAACAGGAGAGTGGACTACATTTTTCACATCTAGGACCATGTGCTCCATCCCAGTTTTCTCATTCATAAGCTGTTTTTCTTTACTGCTTCCTTTTGCTATGGAGTGACCACCATCCTTTCTAAATGTTACATCTGCTCAGATTTACTTATCTTTTGAAGACTCATGTGTAACCTGAGCAGTTAAGGAAATAGGCTAAAATCTGCTGTCACACAGGAGAACATGGTAAAGTTGACTCCATGGAACTTAGAGTGATCAGACTTAGCTCAGTTGTATTTTACCGTGATTGTAAAATGGGCAGGGTTTCAGTCCCAGTTAGTCCCAGTAAGCAAAGAGCACAACACAGCCCCTTTCACACTCTTCTGGAGCATAATTGTGTACAAATTTACAATGTTCTGAGTACCTGCAATATTATGGTTTGTACATTACTGGATGGTACACCTGGAAACGTAAGCACCTGGTTGAAAATATAATTCACATTACAGGGTTTGCTTTCACATCTTGGGAAGAATTGACTACATTCCCTGGGCAGAATAACTACGTGAAGTTTCCCTATTTGCTTTGAGGCAGAAAAAGCCTCGAGGAATGGAACTTTATAGATTTCCAGCCTTTTTAACACTGAAAATGATTAGGATTATTGACAGTCCTGCATTGTTATAGTTTTTCTCAGAGGAGATACTATCTTAGCATAGACTGCAGCAACAAAGTTCAGAAATTAAAAAATCTTTGACTATCAAAACCAAAACAATGTACATGAGAGTACAAACGTATCACTAATGAAAAAGCTGTTCTAAGTTAGCAGAGTGAAATTGAGAATTCTGGAGAAATCTTATGTTATAGCATTTACTGCTTAAAAGGCGCCATGTTACCGCTGATAGTGTGTTATAAAATGATGTTTTTTAAAGGAAAGACATTGCTCTAAGAAAGAAAATGTGGGTACTGATGAAATTTAAAACCCTGAAAGTAGCACATTATGTTGCAGGAAATGCAATTTTTTTTTTAATGGAACAAAGTGCAACTGAGGGGGAAGAGTTCACAAAAGTGAATTTAGAAAATGTTTCAGAAGTGAAGCTTCCTACCCAAAGGCCAAAAGCAAAGCGGATGAGTCAAATGGGAACATTTGGTGATTGAGACTGATTTGTTACACAGGTCTGATGAGTGAAAAAGTAGTTTTACAAAATTCCAGAAAATGAACTGCTCTATCGGTGGATCAAGGAGAAAATAAAATGAAAAGCTTTCTTTGAAGTTTTTGAGACTTGACTGCCTTTGTGTTTCAAGCTGAGAAGGCTGCTGTAGGCTGGGATAGAGTTCAGTGTCACTTATTAAAGGAACGACTGTGTTTTGTGGAGGGTGCTCCAGTGCCTCTAATTATGGCAAAGGAGCTGCTCTCCCCAGAAAGAAGAGTCTGACTCCAAGTGTATTTCTCACTGTCTGAGAATGACCATTCAGCATGATTATCAGTTCTCTAAGAGTTTCCTTCAGAGACCAAAAAAATTTCAGTGGGACAAGTATTTGACATTAAGCTTCACAGCTTTTGACTCCTGCAGCTATTTGCCATGTGCTTAATTTTCTCATAGTAGATTACTCACAACAATAGTGCGGGAGTATATAAATTTAACCATGCACGAGAAACATATACGAGAAAATGATTTCATGATCAGGATCAAGACCATCACTTCAAAAGTGTGTAATTTCTGGCTCCCATGGAAAGGGATGAGATGCATGATCCTGAATGGTAGAGGATAAAAGTAAAATGTGCATTACCTTCGCTCAACTCCAACTTTTGCAAAGTGCTAGATCTTTTGTAGATCACTAGCTGCTAGAAAGGTGACTTTAATTTCATTCTGTCGGTCATATCAGTACATCCTAATCTTAATCTATATCTGTATCTTAATCACTGTGCTGTAATCAGGTCATGTCTTTTAGTGTTCTTCAAAATTACTAATTGCCCTTTGTAATCAGGCTGCTGTGCTAATAGTAAAGTTTCTTCTACAAGCTTCTTCTCTAGTTTGTGCAGGAAGAAGAAAAGAAAAATTTTGCTTGTAATTTCAAGACACTATAAAAAAATTTACTGTAACTTATTTCTAAATCATATACACTCAGATTGTTTCAAAAATTATTTTTCTGAAAGCCAAAAAGTAAGGCAAAAGTAAAGAACTGGCAGGGTAAAAGTTAGATGATGCTATTTGGTCTTTGCCATAAGAAATGCATGATAAGACCTCAAAATAGTAGGATTATAGCTACAAATAAATTTTGTCTTTTTTGTCTTAAGCACTGTTAGTATTATTTTTTTCCATATACAAACTACACTGCTTACTTTTGAACTGTTTTATTTATAGTAAATGTTCTTACCAACCTACATGTCTCTGGTCTTCCTTTGCTCTTGGTGGTCTTTGTATTTGACAACTATTTTTGGACTGACTTTTTTCTACCTTACATGACGGAATAAAGCCAAATTGTTCTGTGGCATAAATTCACAGCTGTCATTTCGAATTTGGTGCTGAAGTTCTATTTTCTTTAGAGAAATAGCATATGTATATATATATGTGTGTGTGTATGTTAAAAACAAAAATATATAAAAGAGTGCTCTAACCACTTGGAATGTAGTGCTGAGCAGCAATGCTATTGGAGAGAAACCACAATGAGAAACCCAGCAATTATTTATAATAAATAATCATTTTAAAAAATCACAAACTTATTAAAAATTAATTGTATAATGCCACTTCAAAAATTAAGGCTTTACTATTTAAAACTGCATTGTTAAAATTCAGCAAGCAATGCAACTTGGCAACATCAAATAAAGTGTTTTCAATGTAAACCAAGAACATTTTATGTGCTGGCTCTCCTGCTCTCACTGGCCACCACTTAACTACCTCAACTACTTCTGAAAACCTAGAGCAGGACAACACAGACAGGGAATATTAAAATGCAGTAATAACCTATAATTTATGATCTATCTCAAATTTCCTGAGGAACTCAGGCCAAGAATAGTCTGGTTTTTATCTCTGGAAGAGTGAGAGCAAAGTGCTGACCCACAGGGTGGAAGCTCTCCATTTCTAGTAGACTGCTCAGCAAGGCAGTCATGAATGGACACCCTGTTTCCTCCTTGTAACAGGAAGGAAATAGACTACAAAATTCATGTAATAATTTATAAAATAATGGAAAATATAGAAATAAATCCCTGGAAAATTATATGGAAATCAGTATCATGAGAAATGAGAATGCTTCTCTTTGCCCCAAATCCCTATTTGTTTTTTCAGGTGAAAAAATTGTGAGTTAGTGAAAAAGCTCTGTGTATTTATTAAAAAACATTAAGCAGTAACTTTGTACTCCCCCATTACAAGCCTGGCTGCAATGGAGAATTAGTGATACCCTTTTCCACTTTGGTAGGAATGTAAACAACTTCACAACAGATGTTCTTTATAAGGACAAAGCCTGCTATTTGCATTGTGATATCTCTGTTTGAGTCTTATATCCAAGATTTTGTTTAATTCCATCTGGAAAGGCTTCACTGGATCCCTTTAGCTTACAAAAGCAAAGATTATTCTTTTATGGCTTTAAATCTAAGTTTTCTATTTTCTTTGGTCAGAAAAAATCAACACCTGCTTTCTTTGCCCATTGGTAACTGTGCTGTTATAGAGGTATCCACATTGTTTCTCTGCAGTGGTTTAGAGTCCTAAATATATTTCAGTTGTTTCTTTTACTGGGTCTCAGAGTCTATCCTAAAACTTTTATACTCTGCTGTTCTGTACTATTTGGATAAGCGATGACTGAGGCTCTCATTTTGAAACATATATCAGAGCTCTTATTTATCTTGGCATAAGGGTAGTAACTTGCTTAATGAAGAAAGAATTTTTCAGATCTGGAGTGCATAACACAGTACAAAATACAGCCCTGGATTTGCATTTTCATAGTAAATTTTCTTAATTATTTATATGGGAAGCTGTAGTTTGCTTTACATCAACAGTGGTTACCCCTAAGTTGACACCCAGTGGGAGCTACAACAGAAACAGAGAACAAACGCTTTTTAGATTTAATTGTTTATATCTTCCATTTACAAAACAGATTTTTTTTCATTTCATATTAGCAGAAATATAAATGAATTATCCATTATATTGCAACATCCTGTAAGAACATAGGTGGTAGCATTGAAACCTCTGAAAAAAGGAGTCTTAAAGAAACACTTCGAGGACTGGGACCTTCATCCAAGAAAGTAATCTTGGATTGAAATGCATTAAACAGTCTGCTGAAAAGACTTCATTTTAATCAATTAATTATGGTATGTTTCCTATAACCATATAATGCCAGTATGCCACCTTAGCTCCTTCTGTCATATAAATTTTATCTTAATCATAAAAAATTAATAAATACTAAAAGAGAAAGTAATACTTTTACAGTGAGTTAATCAAAAGAAAACTCTTTTCCTTTTTTAAAAAAAAATTCAGTTGATTCTCAGAAGTTCCAAGTTCACATACAATCCCACTAAAATACCAGGTGAGCACCTGTCATTATTTCTTCTAAAATATTCCAGGAGATTTTAAAATAAGCTTGTTCTTTAAGCTCTATTTCTACTTGATGCTGCACTTGTAGGAAAAAGAATATGTGTGGATGACTGAAACAAAATGGCTTTATTGTCTTTATTCATAACAGGAGTGTTGTTTATTGCTAGTTTAGATAACTTTTATATTTTCGTTGCACGCATTAAAGCCAAATGAGTTTCTTTGCATACTGAGAATAACTCTCGTGTGAAACCTAGAGTTGTCCATTACACTTTTAGGCTTCTCTGCTAATAGTTTTCATAAGATTAATTTTATGGTTCCATCTGTGTTCCTTCTTAAAAACATGACAACTTCCTTAGACATTCAGAAGACTTGGATACATGCCCATGGGCTGAACTAGGCAGCAGCAGAAATTATTCCAGATTCCATGCAAATGCCCAAACCAAGAAAGTTTGAGGAAGGGCTGTCTCAGTTTAAGAAAAACATATATCCTGAATCTGAAAACTTGCTGTATTGAAACTGCATGGTCTCATAAAACCTCTTATCAAAATTGGGCCAGATGCTATTTTTTAGTGACAAAGTGTTTTCTAAGTAAGTTTCAATTCTAATTATTTATTCAGGAAAAAAAAAAAAAAGAAAAGCTATTATCCCTACTCCTTCAAAATACCCTGAAGAGTTTTCAGAATACTTCTTTTCTTGAGGACATTACGGAAAAGGTATGTTCTACCTGCAGGTTTTAAAAGCTGCTGTGTAAAATCCGATCTAATAAATATATTTTTATAGCACAGGGCCCTCTTCTTTCTGCACAGTCCTTTGTGGGCAGAGGTACATATTTAATAAAGACTTAACAATGATAAATAAGACTACATAAACTTTACTGCCTATTGATCCTGATGTTATGCCGTAATTTCATCTTTTTTAAAGGTGGCATAAAAAAAGGGAACCTAGAGTTAGGATTCTATCCCTTCCGTATTTCTACCCATTGATGCTTCTGGAAGATTAGCTACCTTTAATCCTGAAATTTTCAAAGGCTTCATGGCACACATCTGCATACATCTGCCAGGACTCAGAGCATAGGCAGGATAATAAAAGCATTCCATTCAAGTAGAGTAGAAAGTCACAGCTGCAGTAAGCATGTATTATCAATTGTGCCACATTCATAAATTAATAATTTGCATTGTATTACAGTCACTTTTCTCCAGAAGCATTAAACATGTCTATTCACAGATTGCGTGAAAAGTATGTAAATAATTCTGCTGGGTTTGTCTTTTTACAGCTTGTCTTTTGAGAAAGAAGATAACAGAAGGAAAGTGAATTAGAATAAGTAGCAAAAATGTTGCTCGCTTTAAAATAATTACTTTTCTCCCATTTTGAAAATTAAATCAGAATATTTAAAATATCTGCACTAAGTCAGTTCTTTGAATACAAAATTAATATCCATAGTTGAGGCTGTAGAGTTTATAAAAATGAATTACACACAGTATTTTTCATATGTGTTTTCATGCATGTTTTGGCCTATTTATCTTTCTTTTTTAAAAAATCATATAATACCTCTGCTACTGTTGATGGTGTTTTTAACTTTCCTCTTCCACTGCTAAAAGAAACAAACATATTTAAATGCCAGTTTAGAAGCAATTGTTGTTGATTGTGAATGCTGTTAGGTGCTGCAAAAAAAGAAAAAAGGAATTTAAAAAAATTTTAAAAATAAAGTGCTTAAGAGACACAGAGCAATGGGCATTTCCCTAAACGAGTTGTCAGCCAAACAGAGCCTATTTACTGCCAGAAAATGGAGAGGGTTAAACAATGCCCATTTCAGGGCACTGGAAAAATCCTACAATGCTGATTTTCACTGAATGCATTCATAGGGATTTCATGTGTACCTGTTCAATTCAGGGCTAACTCAAGACAACTAAACACTAATAATGTTATTCCCCATATTCATGAAAAGAGGTGGTCAAATAAAATGCAGGTGTGATGGTTTGACCTCAACACCAAGCAAGGTCTTAAGAGTAGATTTTGAAGGAAAAAAAAATTATCAGGAGCCTAGAAGTAAATGGAAACAGGGAAAAACTATGTGATTTTATCCAGGACAGATCATATCAGACTAACTTAATATCTTTATTTGATAAGATAACTGTCCCAGAGAAGAGTAATGGAGTAGACCTAATCTACCTTGATCAAAATAAGGCATTATATTGTGTGTTGTAGGAAGTTACGGAAGGTGGAAATGATGAGCTTTAATCTAAGCAGTGAAGGTGGAAGATGAACTGAATAAAGGATTATATTAAGATATGATTCTGCTAAAAATGAAAATATCAAAAGGAAAGGAGTTTGCTAGTAGAATTCCTCTAGGACTGATCTTGGGACTGATTTAAGTAGTATTTTTGAACTTGGTGGAGGTAGGAGAATGGGTATGGCATTAAGAGGTGACAAAAAATTAGAATGACTAGCATACAATCAAAAATAAATGACCTCATGGACTGACAAAATGGAAATCTAATAGTACAGAAAGTACAGGGAGGTGCTTGGGGATTAATATCATGCTCTTTTAGTATAACCTGGCGTCTCAATAATTGCTGTCAATAGCAAGGGGAAGAGGTTTAACACATTAATCAGCTGGGGTGTGACACGAGCCATCATTGTGTCATGGCCCTGCAGCAGTTTTGGGATATACTGGAGGAAGGATTTTCAGTGAAGACAACAAAGTGTTAATATTGCTTTACAAGGCATCAGTAAGACAACTCTCAGAATTTTGTTTACAGTTCTCATGACCCACATGGATGCACAGCAGGTGCAGAGTGGGCTGCTTAGGGGAAAGGAGTACCTGTTTTCTCAGCTGAGATGAAAATAGCTTATCTGGCAAAACAAAGCTTGAAAGGGCATATGGTTGTCTTTATAAGTATGTGCGGGGGTAGATGTGAGGGAAGGCAACTTTTATGTTAAAGGATAACACTATTTCAAGATCAGATACTTACAAACAATTATGAATAAATGAGAAATTTAAAAGAAGGTTCTTGGCAATCTCTGCAAAGCTCTGGAACTGCTTACACACAGGGTCATGGAGGCAGGGACCTGAACTACTTCCAGATGGAAATTTAGAAATTAATAAAAGGGTATGGGTGACATGGTGAAGAGATCGTGTGTCAGAATATAAAGACTGTGATATAACTATTTGGATGTTTACTGACATTGCCAGAGAAGAGCTTAATTGGAAACTTGTTTGTGTACTTTCCTTACACAGTCCCTAAAGAAAAGATTTCCAACTGTTCCATGTGCCAGGGCTTCTATTCGGCAAACACCAGGACTTCTACGTTCCTTCTTGGTGCAAAGTATAGGAGAAGTGGACTGCCCTTTCTTAAAAGACCAGAAGCAGGCAAAAATGGGGCCATTTTTTAGGATGTCAGGTGGCTATAATAACTGGATATAACCTGCCTATACTCTCAGGGTTAAACTGATTGCCTGATGGAGATTAGGAAGTATTTCTTCTCCAAGTCATGGTGGCTGGGGTTATGGAGGGTATTGTACTCCTCTCTAACATAAACTGTTGTAAAAAGTACATGAGATTTTTCTTTGTGAAGTACCTGCTCTTGTAGACTGATAAGGTGTGTCTGATCAGGAAATCTCTTGACTTTAATATCTTCTGTCTTCCAGTGTTTTTCAAACTTTTATTATCCTGAGGTATGAGGGGGTGTGACTATAATGTCGGAGATTATTTCAGTATATTATATGTTTGATCAGTGTTTGCTTTTTCAGATTTTTCAAGAGTTTCCTCTGAATAAGAAAATTTTTTGAGGTAGAATGGAGCTGAATTGGAGACAATCAAGGACACTTCATAACTATTGGTAAGTCTGAAAATTAAAATGTTCATAATTTTTGTGAACCAGAAATTCCTGAAATCTTACAGCAGGAAAAGTCCTTTAGTTGGTGATTCTAGCTCAAAGAATTCAAAAAGCATTTTAGAGGATATCATACTTTGTTAACCAGGATTTTCAGAGCTTTCTAGTTTGGGTATTACACTGACGCACTTACAGATGCCTCATTTTATTAAATAATTGAGATTCTTCAGACTATAAAATCCATTTATACATTGTTTTTCTTCCTGTTTTGGTTTCTTGACAAGTGCTAACTGGAAAGAAATGCTTGAAAAGTGGTAGTGCTTTATCTCATTAAATGTGCAAGGGTTTGTTTGGGTTTTTTTTTTTGTTTGGCTTTTTTTTGTGTTTGTTTGTTTTGTTTGCTTGGTTTTGTTTTGTTTGTTTTTAGGTTTTTTTAGTTTGGTTTTTTTTTTTGTTTTTTGATGGGTTTTTTGTTTGTTGGTTTTTTGATGGGTTTTTTGTTTGTTTTTTTTTGTTTGTTTTTTGGTGGGTTTTTGTTGGTTTTTTTGGTGTGTAGTTTTGGTTTTTTTTAGTTTAGTTTTGTTTTGCTTTATTTTTTTTAAAATCACAGATTACTAAATGAGAGTGTAATCTAATGCTACTCAGTCTGTCCCTTTCCTTGTATTTCCTGTCAAAGAAAACAGCAGATTCATAAGTCAGGTCAAAGCTAGTCTGTATCTAGTTTTTTGTGTCCTGTTTTGATAAATTATCTTTTAAGACAAATTATACAAAACCTTACAAAGTTATTGTATATAATACTATTACATATAAATCTTCACTGAAACATAAGTTACCCATCTATAAGAGACGGCCTGAAACATATATGGAAAATTCATGTCTCTAAACCTGCCAGTCCTCAAAAATCCTCATGTGCAATTTGCTTTGAATTAAGCAAATGCTTATTTGTCTGCTACTGATGCAAACAGCAAAATCACCAAATTAATTTTTCTTTGTTCTTCATATTATTGTCTCTGGGGAATCCAGTGTTACAAGCCATGGAACCTTGTAAGAAATAGTTGGCAATTGCATGGAATACAAAACTTTCTAAATTCAAATTCCTCATAGACAGAGAATGGTTTCTCCCATGCTTTGCAGTCCCTTTTGAGTACCATCTGAAGCAGCAGTAAAATAAAGCTAACTCTTTTTACTGTCATCTTTGATACATAAATCCAGTTGAAAATAGCAATTTTTTTTCCTCCTAATAAATTGTGTGATTAAATTTAAGCTGAAAACTTTCTGTTGAGTGACTGTTGTGGTTTAACCCCAGTCAGGAACTAAGCACCACACAGCTGCTTCCTCACTCCCCCTACCCCAGTGGGATGAGGGAATTAGAAAGGTAGAAGTAAGAAAACGTGTGGGTTGAGATAAGAAGAGTTTAGTAATTAAAATGAGAATAATAAATTGGAATGAAAAGGAAAATAACAAAAAGGGAGAAATAAACCCCCCAAAAAACAAGTAATGCAAATGAAAACCAATTCTGCCACTGACAGAATGCTGCCCAGCCTGTTCCTGAGCAGCAGCCCCCAGCCAGCTTTCCCCCAAATTTATATGCTGAGCATGATGACCCATGGGATAGAATATCCCTGTGGTCAGTTGGGGTCAGCTGTTCTGGCTCTGTCCCCTCTCAGCTTCTTATGTATCCCCAGCCTCCTCACTGACGGGGTGAAGAAAAAAGTCCTTGTATGGTGCAAAAACTGCTCAGCAACAACTAAACATCAGTGTGTTATAAATGTTATTCTCATCCTAAATCCAAACTAAGCGCTGTACTGGCTACTAACTCTACCCTGCCAAAACCAGGACAGTCATTTTATGTTTGCTTGTTTTAAATTTTGGTTAGAAATACAGGATTTTTGAAGGCAATTTCATTTTAGTGTTTTAGATAGAACAATACTATACAGCCCAGCCAAATTACTGTTGTCTAAGTTACTGTCACCAAACATTTATTTTCCTTTTATTCCACAGGAAAACTATGATACATCCATCAGTGCTTTCAAGCCTTAGTTTCCTGATACCAAAAAAGTCCTGCTGCTAAGCAGACACCTGGATCTGTTGGCAGAAGCCACTTACCTTCTTGTGCTTTTCCTTGTGTGCTGCACACGTCCCAGATCACCTCAGATGGAGCAGCAAGGTGTTTGGTCACCTCCTTTCAAGGTCCCTGTTGGAAACCAGAGCAGGGCTGAATTTGGAAGTCCACCCACAAGATGAAAAGCAAACTCTACAATGACTTATGCAGAGCATCTAATGCAAATGTCTAATTGAATGACTAATGTATATGTCAAATAGACAAAGAGTCAGTACAGTGTTTCACCGCTCATTTTAATTACCAAGATACTTTGTTTCTCTGCAAAACTATTGGGTTGAGAACTTGAAATGCAGTTATAATATGGTGGTTTGGGTTGAGGAGTATCTCTTGGGATAAAAGGACTTTTAAAAATTAAGTTGTTTTTTTTTTTCTCTTTTCTAAAAGATGTAAACCTCAATTTTAAATTAATATTGACTGGGCAGTCAGTACATTTTCAGCTTTTCTTCAATACAGAGCCTCTGTGCTGAAGTGAGCCTTTCAGATGTCTAAAAAAGCATTGCTTAATGCCTGCAAGCAGTGTCATAAATCAATAATTTTGAAATTTGTGCTATTTGTACTTTAAGGTTGGCATATCACTTTAATTCAGCCTGTTTACAGTAGATTAAAAGTGGGTATGGACAAGTATCACAAAGTACATAAATCTGTTGAATAATATTCTTTTAAATTATAGAAATAATATAATTTTGATATTTGCAATATTAACTGGATCTTCATTGAAGCTCTGCAAAAAAAGGCCACATTCAAAAATCACAGGAAATAGCATTGTTTTGGTGATGACATGGAACTTGCAGAGAGTGACAACAATTACCCTATTTTTTTTTTCCATACTGAAAATATTTTAAGAATTAAAATTATTAAAAAAGAAAAAAAACCCTTACTATCTCCAGTCATAAAGATTAGAATGTAATAAGGGCAGAAACCACAATATTAATTTCAATTGCTTTGGATTTTTGAAATTCTGTGAATATCATGCTTACATTTCATTCTGGCAAGATGCCATCATTGTACATGTTTAAACAAGTTTGCATTATTTTGTTATAAATAGTGTTCTACTGGATAATTAAACAAGTCAGAAACTTGGAGGGGTCACACTGTGAGCGTATAGGTAATTTGTTACAGCTCTAAATTTACTGTAAGTATTTACATTTTATCTTAACATTTTGTCTGCAAACAGTTTTTTCTTCTTTCATAAATTAATAACTCAGAAATTCCTACAAAAATGAGTTCATCAGAAACTTATTTCTTTTCCTTACTTGGGGCTGAAGATTCCTAGTCTTTTTGCCATTTCTAAAATAAGTTATACAACTCAACTGCTCATGTCTACAGCCATTGCTGAGTTGAAAAGTATGGCCTTCAGAAATATTTCTCAGGGATGGCTTTGGTGTGGGGAAAATGGTAATTCCATATCCATGTCCCTCACAGAGGAATAGAATGAGTGTGGAGTCCTCCACATGTGGTTACTTTTACTCCCAAGTTAGGATACAGTTTATTTAGGGATATTCAGAATACAGTTCCATGATAATGACTTTCAAGATCAAGTTTAAAAGTCTGCATTGTTGTTTTTGACATGAATTATGGCTGCCATTAAAACTGTAGGATTGATGTAGACATGCAAAAAATCTTTCTTTGCTTGGTGTTACCAGCAGATAACCACATCCATCTAAAGAAAGTGCTGTACATGTAACTGTGCATCACACAATTCAACCAGGACAACTTCTGGAACAGATAGAACTGTAGTTGATGTAATCAATGCTCTCAGAAAAGGGAAGAAACTGCAAGTGCCATCAGGTGGGGCTCTGGCTTTCAGAGTGGCCCGTCATGTTCACTGCTTTGGTGTGTGCACTGCTCCATCAGAATTCTACAGCAGTAGCACAGAAGCCAAGTAATGGGATTATGTGGTATTTTAATAGAACAAACAGGTCTTCATTTTCAACACTGTTTCCAGCTGATAATCAGTGGGATTAAAGGAGAATTATCTCATCATAAGGTTCTTCCTAAACTATATTAAAAAAAAAGCATGTGTTAATGTATTGAGACATTGCTGCTGATTCAAGAAATACTGTCTTTTCATCCCATACTTATTGAAGACCTTTTATGACTAAACGTCTGAATTCAAATTCTGACCTGTTTGTTCATTTTTTCTGAAGCTTTGCAGCTATTCAGAAAATTGTGTAAGCAAACCAAAGAACACCTCTCTCCATCCACCCCAAGTAAAAAAAAATCCACCACAAGCCAAACAAAAAAAAGCAACTCACAAAACCACACAATCCCTCCTTCAATCCCAGCACAGCACAGAACCCCACACCCTCCCCACAAAGAAACCACAAAGCAGACAATAAACCCTCCAATATTGCTGCACCTTCAGTAGAGATACTGCGACATGCAGCTGATTACAGACATCTGGGAGCAGTCAGTTTTGGTTTCTCAGTAAAATTCTCAAGGCATTTACAACACTAGTTTCTTCCACTTCCATTTTCCCTTGATATCCTTTCACCTCCAACATAAATATCTTGTGACTTTTTGTACCCAAAATATCTTACCTCAGAGGAAGACTGATGAAACAGAGACTGTGGAAATTAACACTGACAGAGTCACTAACCTTTTGAGAAACTTCCAATAAAATTACAATTTTGGTGATACCATCAGGAGAAAAATTTATTCCACTCGTCAGGGCTATTCTAGCAACTGTACAGAAAATATGGCTTTGAAAATCCAAGATGATAATTTTGCCTTTGGTCACTAAATTCTAAAATGACTTTAACCTCCATACATCTTTTTTGACTTCCCTACACAGGGCAGGAGTCAGGGTAGATTTGGTCCCACAATTTAGAAGAAGATATGTACAGTAAGTGAAAGCAAAATATTCCTTTATGATTTAATATGCTTTGCTCTGTAAATGTGTGTGTATCCGGTGTAGCATGAACAGTGAAAGCTGAATACCCATCACTAGAGCTGTGCATGTTTGAACAAAATATCTCACCACCTTTACACACCATTCTTTACAAAGAATTTTCATCACTTTCAGTTAAAAATGGGAGAGAAATTAATCTACATGTAAGTGAAGCAGTATGCAAATACAAGATACCAATCTTCTCATTTTAACATGGATTTTCTCAGATGCTGTTCAAGAATATGATTTCAGTGTTCTGAAATGCTCATGCAGCTATGTTATAAAGTAGTGTAGATGTTATGTTCTTACAGCAAGAGACAATTAGAATAAGTAATTTTCTAGCTCTAGTTTTTCTGAAAAACCTATGAGGTTCATTAATGTGAATGTATTTTACCTAGTATAAGGTAGGGTTTCCTGTCCTGTGGTTCAAGATTGAATGGATTACTCAACACCAAGATGCTGATAATCACTGAAATTTTAAAGACAAAAGGAAGGTTTTGAGTTACCAAACCAAACTGTGGCCTCGGTTGAATCACATTGGTTACTAATGCCCAGGGGATGCTAACGGTTGATGCTGCTGGCTTATTTCACAGAATATTCTGAGTTGGAAGGGACTCAGAAGGATCACTGAGTCAGCTCTTAAGTGAATGGTCCATATGGAGACCGAACCCACAACCCTGTCATTATAGGCACCGTGCTCTGACCAAGTGATCTGGAAGCTGAAGTTTCAAAGAATGCTGCTGTAGCATCTGAATTGTATTCCTGTAGATTCCCATGGCACCTGAATTACCACTGCTTGCTATATACTATTTCATTTTTTGGTCATCTTTTATACTTTTACCTGACTGTGCCACATCGAGTCTCTGCGCTGCTGTATCCTCTTGTGCCATGGAATTCAGCGCCTTGTTCTCACCTCTGCGGGGGCAGGAATCCCTTCCCACGCCAGCCTGCACTGTCCCTGCCAGCGGCTAGGGGGCGGTGTTACCCCATTTTTAAAGCAAAAACCCTAAATTCTGGGATACAAGGCTTGGTCTCTCCTAACAACCCTTTCCTCACCATTTCGGGCAAACATCAGCGTCTGTGCCTTTATATGGCTACTTAAAGTTAAACGGAGTCATTTCTATAAGATACAAACCTCCGCAAGTAGCCGCAGGTCCATCTGCATTTTCATGCTTTTAGAGGTAACCAGCATGTTGTCTTTCTTAACTACAAACTCTGAATTGCATTGTACTCTTGTGATGTTTCTGTATCTAGTCTACTGAAATCACGGTCAGGTCGTATGTTACGTGAATTCACAGAGGAATTTTGTAGCTTTATTTTTCTTTCCTATTTTTTTCCCCTTCCAGGTGGCCTGATACTACATCAGCACAACCTCTGGTGAGGACAGGGAAGCAAGAGTTTAGGAAAAACTTCCTGGCCAAGAACAGCTGTGGGAAATCACTACCAGGTCTGATTAAAGCACAGGGAGTGGCGTTTGGGGGTGGCAGACATGACACAATGACTTTCTTTTCTTATACTTTTGCATCATTTAAGTCCCTTAGGAATCTGTATTGCACTTCCACGTTTTTTATTTGATTGCCGTGTGAATGCTCATTGCTTACTTTGCTTTTGTTTTATGTTTTTTCTGATACTTACTGAAAGCTCTAAACCCAAATAAATGACAAGTTCAGTAAAAACTCAATCTTGCTTTTGTGCTGCAAAAGCCCATTCAAGGCTTCATAAGCCCCTCAAAATTGATTTTTGGAGCACTGTTATTTAATCTGCCCTTTACGAAACTTTAATGCCTTGAGCAAATCCTTCTTGCCTTATTCCCACCAAAAGGCACTTTGACTTCATGGTAAGCAGATAAATGTAAGACAAAAAATGCAGTTCAGACTGTTCCCCCAGTCCCTGGTAATTCTCTAACTTCTCTATTCTCCCTTTCTCATTATTGAAGAAAGCCTCCTGTGTAAACACTACTTTTTGTGCTCCCATGGCACACAGACTTTCCCATCACTTGCTTGCTCTCCCCCACCTGCTAGATCTGGCTCATTAGTTCAGCTTTAGCTTTGCTTCACCTCTTCACTCCCCTAAGAATTGTATTTAAAGTTCATGGTACTGTTCTTATTCTCAGCGTACTTTCTCTTCACATACCTAGCAGCACTGCGGATAATACCATGTAATGTTCCCTGGCCTCAGTGGCTCCAACTTCAATATTCTCTTGCAGGGTTCAGTCTTTAAAAGGAGGTCTGTGGCAGAGATGACAAAGGGAATCTGCAGGTTAACCCTGGGCCAGGCAATGTATTAATGCAGCCTTCTTGTCTGCTCACAGGTACATTGTCATCTGAAGCACTGCCAGCCAGACCAACCTAACGCTGTGCTCCAGCACCGCAGCTTCTGCAAGAGGAACTGGCTGAGAACAACATCCCCTGCCTTTGAGGGAGGCATCTCTGCATGTGACACCTCCTAAGAGTTTGCTGTCATTCATTTACATGCAAAGGAGGAGGCAGAAGGACATCGCTGAAACTGAATGCAGCAAAACTCCTGTCCTGATTTTGCTCACTGTGTGTGCCTGGCCTCAAGGACCAGATGGCCTGGTGGGTACAGGCTGCTCTTGCTTGATGCTGTTTCTGCATTCAGAGCATTTGGGCCCAGGCTGCAAGGTCACAGGAAGCTTAAAACTGCCCAATGTTAGAGGTTACACTTACCTTAACCTACTTGGAAAGAAAACGGTTCAAAGCACCGACTTCTATTGACATTTCAGTGTCAAATAACCCGACTATCCACATTACTTTGTCTTTTCTTGTGGAAAGTTTTCAATGAAAGAAAAACAGCTCTTGTATAACAGCTTCCAACTAGAAAGCAACCAGTAACTAAAACTACATAAAGACTGAAGTACGGGCAGTTAATGGTGGCAGCAAGTAGCTTGAAGTAGTTGGTTTAGCCTTCCACAATATTAATACTGTAAATGGCCTGTAAGCAATAATTCAATGGTGATTGTGCTGTCATCCTATCTCTAATGAAGGGTTTGTCCTTACCAGCTGCACCTTATATATGCTATGGTATATTGATTGTTCTAACACTTTTTAATAAAAGTCGACCAGCAGAATATTAAAAAAGCTTAAATATCTTTAAATATTTGCATGAAGTATTTCTGTATGGATTATGCTTTTATTCTTCATTTGTCTGAAGAGACTCATGAGTTCAGTGACAGACAGATACAAATTGTAAGGTGGAGCTTGATTTGACTGAAATCAACAGCAAAACTTTCAGTGACTTAATTTTACCCCAGGGCAGATAAAAGGCAGTTGGAAAACGCTGTGCAAAGACCCTGAGGATTATGACTCCAGTGACATAGTGGCTTATGGGGTTTTGTCAGCAACAAAAATTTATAAATAATTCTGTCTCTGAAAGAAAAAAAAATTTCTGCTATGGAACAAATGTCCTTTTGATTTGGAAGAAGCTTTCTCCCACCTACTGTCCTGTAAGAGTGTGTAGCAGTTGGATATTCTGAGCAACTGTATGTAGCTTGGACTTTTCTTCTTGGATCTTGTTTTTCAAACATGGTTGCATTTTAAAACTTTTTTTTTATTAAAACCTTTTAACCTTTTTCACTTTGGGTGGTAGTTTTCCAGAGATGAGTCAAAATACTGGCAAGAGGAGTGTTTAGATAGTATTCCGAAATTTTGGATGCATGTTTTCCAGCTGCTTTGTTACTTCTGAACTGTCAGCGACATTTTATTCAACTTTTACCACTTAAAACGTGATTTCAGTTTTACTGTAACAGTAAACACCCCACAAAAGCTGTGTTTTATAACAGTGAAAGTAGTTATTAATGCACAAATTTGCAATGTGTTGCTTTTTTATATGCCAAATAACTCGTGTGTATGTATATGTGTATGTATGCATTCAGGACATTAATGTGTGAATGGTTTTGTAAAAAGTGGCCTGGATTTCAGTCTTATTTTCAGTTGCAATACTCTGCTGTAAATGGTTGTAGCTATTCTTGACTTAGGCTTCTAAATGACAGGAGAATTATGATACCTTTGTATTAAGATAGACAGATAACTTCTATTCAGTGCTTATCATGTGCCATAATGATGTCAAAATTACCAGTGAAGAAGTAATCACTTCTCTACATCACCCAGTTCAATTTCTATTGAAGTGTTTGGAAGACCAACTTCTTTCATTAAATACCAGGTATTTGAAAAGGTGAAGCTGTCTTGAATAGTCAATGCTATCACTAATGTAGCACCTTCTAATTATCCTGAAATACTCCAGAAATCTGGTCATTATCTTTGTTGCTCCAATTACATCCTTGTACCTGCAGCAGATAATAGATTTCACAACCATCTAATAGTATAAGCCTCTTGATATTAAACAACCAAAACACAAAACTTGTGACTTAATCAGTTGCAACTTGATATCACTATTGAAATTTCACTGCGAGAACCAGAACTTTGCACAGGCTTTTTTGGGTTTTCTTGAATTTTGTTTTCTTTGTGTTGTGGGTCATGGGTTTGGGGTTTTTTTGGTAGAAATGCAAATCTGTTTGTTAAGAAAAGTGGCAAGTGAGGGAAAAAAAAACCTGAACAACAAACCAAACAAAAATAAGTTCCTTCCATTTGGGTGCTATTAATGTTGTACTCTCTGTATATCCTGGCATATGCTAAGCTTTTAAATAAGTGTTTTGAAGTACCTTACAACAGTTTAGCTCCATCTGCCATCCAGTTTTTGCTATAAAAGTGGCCAGCCTGATCATCTCCCATCTCATGAGGCGAGGCAAACTCCTTTAGGCAAAATTTATTGCAAGGAGAAGCAAATTCCTTAAGTCAAATGGGCCAAATAGATTGTTGACAAAACTGCCAAGGAACATATATACTGACATTTTTAAAAATAGAAAAAAAAGAACCCAAACAACACATTTGTTTGCAGCCAGACCATAAAAACACCTGAATCAAATTTTCCACATATGAAAACAAGGAAATCTGGAAGCTAACGCTATTTTAGGCTAATTGCATTTTGTTGGGTTTCGGGGGAGCGGTACATAGTAGCAACTGTGGGAAAACCACTAAATAGTTCTCTGTTTGAACCATCTGTCACGAGTATGGGACATATGTTCGCTTTGTTTATTCAGGAGCCAAGTGGAAGCCGATGCACTGCGCTCGCCCCGGCCGAGGGCTGGAGCGCCCCGCGCACTGCAGGGAT